>WBMY01006656.1:15207-47306 GCA_013397315.1 Donacobius atricapilla
GGATGGGATGGGATGGGACAGGGTGGGGCGGGATGGGGGTGCTTCTGCATCCTCCCCACCTTGCGCTGCTGGTGTCAGCCCAGCTCATTTCCCAGCTCCTGCTCCCTGGGCTCAAGGACAGGTACCAGCAGACAAACAGGGCCAGGGCTGCAGCCCAGCCCCGGCTCCCAGCTTCGGGCTACCCCACGCCCATGGGGCAGAGTAGAGCTGCCCTTGTCCCCCAGCCCTGCCCTGTGCCTAGAAACAGCCGGAATGGATGTACGTGACTTGGGCAAACAGCCAGGGAAAGATCCCCAAATCCTCTGATTCCAGACCCCAGCACATCCACTCCTGCTGGGCTGTGGGGGCACACGAGAGCATCCCAGCCCCGAGGCACGGCTCAGCAGCAGGATGTGTGTCAAACAGGACTTAATTATATCTCCACGGTGACTTTTCCCCCATGTCCTCGTTTCTCTGCATCCTTAAAACAGCGTGGAGTGTCTCCATCTGCGGCGCAGAGCGTTTCGCTAGCTCAGGCCTCCCGTGCTGGGCAAGGCTCTCTCCTTCCATCAGCATAATCACAGTGATGACAAAACCAAGGAAAACACGCTCTTTTTGAGAGCATCCTTAGGAAGCCCGGGATTCTGGAGAGTTGCCAGCCGCCCTCGGGGCACGGCTTCGGGCGGGGAGTTCCCTTCTCGTCTCTGCTTCGGTTCTCAGCTGGCAGAGCATTGCTGAAGGCCGCTGGCTGGGGAGCCACAAATGTCACCCACGTTTGCACACATCTTTATCTGTTTTCCTGTGAAACATCACGATGTGTCTGCGCTGCTGGCAACGCTCAAAGCAAAACAAACCAAAACAAAGCAAAACAAAGCAAAGCAAAACAAAACAAAGCAAAAGAAAACAAAACATCCCCTCCAGCGGCTCCCAGCTCAAGGCGCTCGGGGCAGCGCCGAGGATGGCGAGGCAGGGCTGACCTGCGCGGTCCCTTGGGGGCACCGAGGGCACGGGCAGAGCTGCCCCTGGCTCCGGCCGGATCGCCCCGTCCGTGCTGGCCTCGTGTCACCAAGGCAGCGCCAGCCAGCCCGACGAGAAACTGTTCGCAGCTGTCATTAGCTGAAAACAAGGCGGATCTGCATATGCTTAGTCTTAATTAGGCAGCTTGGCAAGGAGCCCTCGCTCGCTGCCACCAAACAGCCATTTCGCTCACAAAAGGGTGACAGCAGCCCCGGCGTGTGCACACACACACGCACACGCACGGACACGCACGCACACACACACACAGACACTCACACACTCACGGACAGACAGAGGCACGGACAGACGCCGGCCAAGCCTCGCCCTGTCCCGGCCCCACGGAGGGTGATGGGGTGGAGGGCGCCCGGCCCGAGCTGCCCCATCCACATGCCCAGGCCGGGACCACGACAGCGATAGGGCAGCTGATGGAAATGAAACCCAAGGAATTTCGCCCCTCAATGCACCACTGCTAATTACTCAACTCTCAATTTAACCTCTCAAAGGCACGGGCGTCGGCAGACTCGGGAGGGCATTTCCATGGAGGAGGACGAGGAGGAGGAGGAGGAGGAGGTGATCCCGCTGGCAGGGCCCCGCCGGGGGTCTGGCCGCAGCCTTGAGAGCCCGGAGCCCGCCGGAGGAGCCCTGGCACCGGGCAGTGCTGGGTGAGAGCCCGGAGCCCGCCGGAGGAGCCCTGGCACCGGGCAGTGCTGGGTGAGAGCTCGGAGCCCGCCGCAGAGCGCTGGCACCGGGCAGAGGGAAAGCGGGTCCCGGGCTCGCTTGTGCCCGGCGCTGACCTCAGCCCGTGCCAGCCCTGCCCGGGCTCCGCTCGGCACCTCCCTCTTCATCACCATCCTCCTCCTGCAGGAGCCCCGGCCGCTGCCCGGAGGAGCCCGGCGGGCGCTGCTCCATTGCCGCGCACCGGTGCCAAGGTGCCAGGGCAGCCGCGGGTCGGGCTGTGCCCAGGGGCACCGCGGCTCGCTCGGCACCCGCCCTGCCGGGGCACCGGGGCCCGAGTAACCCCGGGCTGCAGGCACACGCCCGGAGAGACACCGAATCTTCAGCAAAAGCAGATTTTGGACAAAGCCATCCCGTCGTTCCTAACCTGATGCCCCCCCCCGGACATGGCAGTGCCAAGGGCCTGCGCTGCCTTTGTAGTGCTGGGTTTCAAGCTTCACCAATTTACAGCATATTCTGCACAGAAGGGAATTAAAATAAGGCTGGGAATCATTGAAACATTTCACTTTTAATTGAACTTGACTCCAAGATTACACAACAGGGAGGCCACATGAAAGACAGCACACCCAAGAAAGCTCTGCCTGAGGCAGACAGGGAGGGCCCCAGGCTGCGGCACAGCCCGGCCACACCACCCCTTCAACACCTCCACGGGCTGAACTGGGCATCAGGACAGGCCTCAACGACAGCCTCCCAGCACAAGGTTATATAAAATATATAATACTGCCGGGTTCATGGAGCTATTCCATTTAAAAAGTTCAGAATTTGATTTCAGTGCAGGTTTACTCATTTACTTGAATCTCACTAATAAAGCACTTAACACATGCCAGCTCAAAAATCCCATTTCCCCAATTCCCGAATTTTCAATTTCATGAGGCCAAAACACCCGGAGAAGTCCAAAATCAATCCCGTTTTCCACCCTCATCCTCACAAGCCCAGACTGTGCCAAGGGGGACTCTGAGGGTGCTTTTCCTGCGCTCCCACCCTGCCCCAGTCACAGCAAACCCCTGTAACACCATCACCCACCTGTGCTTCTTCAAGCTGGAAAGCAAAAATGGGAGCAGACGGACTGGAAACCCGCTTTCCCTTGGGCAGAAAGCACCTGGAGTCCACCAGGATTTCATCTGACGTTGAAAGGCACGAAGTCCTGGGGTGAAATCCAGCAGCGATCCTGGTGTGCTCCCGTTTTACCTCTCAGGATGCTCCATCTCCGACGCAGGATGTCCCCAGGAGAAGCAGGATCAGTGTCCCTCTTTTACGGTTTCCGTGCTGCTCAGCCCTCAGGACGGCCCCTCTGCATGGTGACTTGGTGCCAGCAGGAAATGCCACTTCCCCACACAGCACTTCCACACCAAAATCTGGGCAAATCCCACGGCCAAGGGCTGTCCCTGCTCAACCCCGCAGTCACGGGGAGATCGTGCCCTTAGTGGCACCCATTCCCCACCCCGTGCTGGCTTTGATGCCTGAGAAACACCTCCACTGCCACTTCTGTCTTAAAATTACATCTCAAAACATCACAGAGGGGTCAGGGCTGCCAGGTGTCACCCCCACGTCCAACACCGACCCAACAGTTCTGCTTAAAACCAACTGGTGGTGAGCAGCACTGCGAGAGAAAATTCAAATTACAGAGAGTTTAACCCTGTGCTGGCAAATTCCAGACTGGTTTTGGCTGGAAGGGACCTTAATGACCACAGGGTTCCAACCCCAGGGGACAACAGCTTTCCAAACAAACCAGAACAAGGCAGCCACGAGGCAGCTTTGTGCGTGAAGTTCCCTGAAGCAGAGCCGGTGCCAAGAGGGGCTGCAGCTTTGGGGCCACATCCCACGTTCTGCCCTACAAACCCCGAGCTCCTTGGCACACACCACCCCCAGCACCTCCTCACCCTCCACAGGGGCGGGTCCTGCCACTTTTCCCGAAATTAAACCTCTTTGTAAATTATTTTCCCCACACTATAATTCCCAGCTTTTTCTCTGGCACTACTGTCAGGATCCTGGAATGGTTTGGGTTGAAAGACCATAAAGCCCACCCAGTCCCACCTCTCTGCCACAGGCAGGGACATCTTCCACTGCACCAGGCTGCTCCCAACCCTGCCCAGCCTGGCTCGGACACTTCCAGGAATGGGAAGGACTGGGATGCTCTCTGCTCACGTGCAACTCCCACTGGAAATCTCACATTGGGTCATTTACTGAAAACGTTTTTATTGTAATCAAAAAGTGACATAACAGGGCTGTAATGTATTCTGCATTTCAACTGCTGGTATTTGGTAACTGGTACCAGCTGCTTCTGCCAGGCAATTAAAAAAAACCCGAATGTGAAAATCTTCACAGTACAGTAAACTCCACCCAAAATAATTAATGGTGGTTAAAAAGAAGATGCCCCAGCAAAACCTTTCATGTTACATGGTCACAACTCACAATTCTGTACAAAATGTTCACTTTTATAAAGCTCTGATGTAAAAATCAAATAATCAAGCAGCAATATTTTAAGTGCAGCACAGGGTCTTTCATGTCATTATTTACAACGCTTGAAGTCGTTTACATTTTAACAAAGATCATACAGATGACTTAGGAATTAAGTCATTTTTTCATTATCTGTCGGTTTATGTCGTGACAGATTTCACTTTTTGGTCGTCTTTCTCTTTATCTTTGCTCTTCTTCGATTTTTTCTTCTTGTGTTTGTGTTTTTGGCTCTTTTCCAATTCTGTTTCATTCCCCACGTGTTTCTTATGCTTCTTGTGTTTCTTGTGCTTCTTATGCTTTTTCTTCTCTTTCTTCTTTTTCTTCTTCTTGCTGTCCTGGCTCTCCCCTGAGCTGGCACTGCTGCTGTGGCTGCGTGTCTGGCTCTCGGAGGGGCTGTGGCTGCGGCTGCGGCTGACGCTGGGGCTGCTCTGGCTCTGGCTCCTGCCCGCCTCGGGCTGCTCGGCGGGCGCCGGGGCCGCCGCCTCCTCTTTCACCTTCTCCACCGCCTTCTCCTTGGCTTCTTTGGGCGTTTTGCCCGCAGCCTCCTCGTCCTTGGCAGACACGTTGCTCTCGCTGTCGCTCTCGTTGTAGTCCGGCACGAAGGCGGCCTCGTCGGTCTCGCGGGTGAGGTCTGAGGAGAGGCGCGCGGCGCTGCTCGGCGCCGGCTTCGGCTTCGCCGCGCTCTTGTCGCTCTGACCCGCCACGTTCTCCTTCTCCGCCTTAACTTCTGGCGAGTCCTGCTTCACTGGGGGTTTATTCCCACCCGGCTCTTTCTCCTTATTGCTCTTGACTTCTGGTACGTGTTTCTCCTTCTCTTTCTCCTTCTCCTTCTCCTTGCCTGGGTTTTTATCCGGAGGTTTGTGCTCCTCGGCGGGGCGCTTGGGGTCGTGCACAGCTTTGTGCTCGGCGGGCTTGCGCTCCCGCGGGGGGCTGTAGCTGCTGCGCTTGGCCTCCGCAGGGCCCTTCTTGGCCGGCTCCGCACGCTCCTCTCTCGGCTTGCTCTTCTGCGCGGCTGCGGAGTCTCTGATCCGGGATGGGGAGTCTTTCCTCCGCGCCGACTCGCTCTTCTCGTCCCTGCGCTTGGAACTCGAATGCTCCCTGCTGCTGTCGTGGTCAGACTTCTTGTCCCGGTTGGGAGTGAAGTCCTTCACGGCGGAGCCACGGCCACTATCGTGTTTCTCAGAAGATCTGCCATCTTTGGAAGACTGAGATACAGTTTTTCCATTGCCTTGTTCAGCTGCACGTTCTGAGTGCTCTTTTTCTGGCTGAACGCTGCTCTTCCGCTTCTCAGAACTGTCCTTGTCTGACAAAGAATGATCCCGGTCTTTGGTTTTACCTTTTTCACTCGACACGGAACTTTTTGAACTCTTGACATCATGTTGGGTGCTTTCATAACTGGCCTCTTTTGCAGCTTTCTGTGCTTTCTCCAGAGGCTCTGTCTCCTTTTCAGTGTGTTTGAGGGGGTTTGGTGCCTTTGTACTCACAGGTTTGATAACACTGGTGGGTTTTCCTACAGTTGGGGGCACCTGGGTGGTGGATTTGATGTCCTCCTCTTCAGACTCAAAGTCATCTTTATCCCACTTGGACTGAGGGACCTGGATCATGATAATGACATCTTCAGCAGGGGCTGTTATGTCATTGTTATACTCCTCCAGGGTCTTGATGACAGTCCGCTTGGTGTCTGGCTTCTCCTCAGGCTTCCTGACAGGGCTTCCCCCAGTGGAACTCGTGCTGGGAGGAAAAAACCACGGACATTAGTAATGGGATGCACACACAGCAAGCTTTGGGAACATTTTACACACTGGCTGGTGATTCAATTCTAAATTCTCAGCATTTTCCTCAAGGATGTTCAATTAAGGGAACAGACAACAGAAAGGCTGAGTCCACTGGCTGAGATTATGAGCAATCAATTAATTTAGTATCTTGCTACTATACATTTAATTAACAAAGACACAAGATCATCAGATTGGGGACTGTCTGATCTGCTAATTCCTTCATGTCCTATTTCTCCCAATGGCAGATAAATTAGATATCCATTCTTCTTTCAACAGGAAAGCAAGCAATTATGAAGAGGTACAGACAGGAAAAGTTGTATGCTCGTGCCCCAGTTCCTTCTTAGAAAAACTGTCATTTTAGAAGTTTTTTAGATTACCGAGGCACTATCTTAAGTCTTCAACAAATATCTTAAATGTTTTGAGTTTGCATCACCAACAAATTAACCATACCACCTTCCTGTGCAGTACAAGCTGCTAGTTCTCCTTAACAACATCTGAGTTTGACCCAAGGAGAGTTTCATAAGGAAGATCATGGATTATTCCCTTGTTTAACACACATTTAACCATTTCTTTCCTTAGGCACCATAAAGAATTGGAGGTGGGGGAGAAGAAAAGAAAGAAAAGGGAAAAGAACTGCTGAGGTACCTGGTGTAATCCACAAGAGTCGAGCTAGCACCGTCAGCTGCCGTCACTTTCCTCCTGGCTTTTCCCTTTGCCTTTTCCGCTTTCACTTTGCTGCTGCTGGGCTCGGGTTTCTCCACAGCCTCTTTTCCAGGTGGCACGTTTTCTCCGCTCACGATCTTTTTTCCAGTTTCTCGGTTAAGTTTGATCTTTTTGGACGGGTTGTTAAGAAAAGCAGCTTTATCCTTTTCTGGTGTCCGCTCTCCTTTCTCCCCGTCGGGCTCAGCCTTCCCCTTGGGGGATGTTTTCAATTCTGCACTTTCGGCCTTAGAGGCCTTTGCAGCAGCAGCTTCATGTTCTTTATCAGCCTTTTCCTCTGCTTTTCTTTTCCTTTTCTCAAGTTTGGCATCAGAAAGTTTGCTCTTCTCAGAAGGTTTTTTTGATTTATCCTCCTTGCTGGAGGGCTTCTCTGCCTTGGCTTCTTTAGGATGTTCCTTCTTTGCCTTCTCCTCCTTGGCTGGTCTGGTCTCTGGGTGATCCTTTGTCACTTTGGGATGAGCCTTCCGTGGTGTACCAAGAGCCTTCTCATCCTTCTGAGAGGAAGAGGTTTTAACACTGTCTGTCTTTGGCAGCTCCTCCTTGACTTTTTTCACAGGAGGTTCCGCTCGAGGAGATTTTTCGCGATCGGGGTCCACCTTTTCCTGGGAAGCTTTAGGTGGTTTTGCTACGTTGTCTTTCTTAGGAGCAGCTGCCGCTTCTACTTTCCGCTTTGTTTTCTCAATCTTTGCTTTCGGCTTATCCTTCTCTTTTTTCTCCTTTTCAGACACTGGTTTGAAAGCAATGGAATCCGCTTCCATGGGCTCGTCCCTTACAGGGGTGGCATCATCCCTGCTTGGCAGCATGAATAGAGAGTCTGTCTTAGCATCTTCTGTTGGAACTGGCTCTCTTGGTTTTCTTGCCCCTTCTAACAGCTCAACATTGGGAAACCCTTCATTCTCATCCCCTTTTCTTCTCTTCCGGTGTTTTTTATGTTTATTGCCTTTGCCATCTCCCAGTGGATTTTCCACCTCCTTCTCTTTCGATTTTGTAGGATCTTTGATGCCATGGCTCTCCCTCCCAGCCTTTTCGGGGTAGTTTCCAGCCACATTACGATTCCTGTGGCTCTGGCCAGCGGGATACTCCTCCCTCCGTCCCCGGGCGTATGGTGAATTCTCTCGTCTGGTCCCAGGCGGGCCAAACCGTTCCGGAGAGAAGTTCTCTCTGTTCACCGGAGGCCGGGGCTGCGCGCCCACGGCGTAGCCCTTGTAAAACTTCTCGTACCACTCCCTGTAGTTCCTCTCCCACTCCCTGTACCTCTCCTTCTCGAAGGGGTCTCTGAAGTCCACCGAGCGGCCGTAGTAAGCCTTCATGTCGTACGGGGGCACCTCTCTGTAGCGGCTGAAGTACTCGCGCTCGGCGTCGCTCTGCGGGGCCGCCCGCTTGGTGGGGGACTGGCCGCGGAAGACGGGGGAGCGGGAGCGGGAGTGGTAGCGGCGGTACGGCGGCGAGCGCGAGCGGGAGCGGTGGTAGCCGTGGGAGCGCGAGCGCGAGCGGTAGGTCCGGCCCTTGCCCTTGCCGCGCCTCTGGTACGGCGGCGAG
Organism: Donacobius atricapilla; assembly: GCA_013397315.1. Classification (NCBI taxonomy): domain Eukaryota; kingdom Metazoa; phylum Chordata; class Aves; order Passeriformes; family Mimidae; genus Donacobius; species Donacobius atricapilla. The sequence goes on from WBMY01006656.1 coordinate 23,430, forward strand.
CGCGAGTAGGAGCGGGAGTGCGAGCGGCTGAAGGAGCGCGAGTAGGAGCGGGAGCGCGACGAGCCCGAGCGGGACTTGGAGTAGGTGTACGAGCTCCTGGAGTAAGACGAAGCGCTATAGGGGGACTTGGACCTTGAAAAAAAGAAAACAACACAAAGAAAGTAGATGAAGTTAATTCCAAACAGTCGTTCTCCTCAGATCTTTTCCTCCCACATTTATTTTTTTCTTTCCTGTCCACATGCTTATGTCAAAGCTTCTTTCAGCTGCTGACATAAAGCTACTGCGAATCGAAGACCTTGATAACACGTAAAAGTTTCTGCTCACAAGACAGAACAGCTGCTGCTTTGTTAGTGTCAGAACACACAGAAGGGTCAGTCTACCTCCACTCACTCTATCACATGAGCCACCAGAGCTACGGACAGATTTCAGGTGGTTACACTGGCCTCTACTGGTACGGGGACGCGCACGTTTGTCACTACTCAGCAACCACATGCAGTGCAAATCATTTTTATTGCAGTAAGATGTAAAAAGAGCAAATCTGAGTAGCTACAGTGCAGAATCACACCAAGAAAACACGACGTATCCTGAAGACAGCAAAACCCAATGTTAAAACGCCAGCTCGGTCACGTTAACTTCACCCTTTTTTGGGAATTTGGACAGGATTCACAATCCTGATACTGCAAAGAACCTACAGACAGGCCTATGGAATCCACACTGCCAGGCAGGCGTCCCAAAAACATCCTGCACATCCCTCCAGCTCTAGCCAAGGCAAGTGACTGCATTGCAAGAAAAACCCCAACTAAAAGCTTCTAACCTCAGTCCAGGCACATACCCCAGTGCCGTGACTCTGGGAAAGCTCCCGACAGCACTGCTAACAACTATTCCCGCTCAAGGGATTTCTGGGGACAGAAAACAGCAGCTACCCTCAGGTTTTTCTTCTACTACTTTTTAATGAATCATTTCACATGATTCATATGTTCATTAGCATCAGTCCTCCTCTCCAAGTACCTCACCAATTTCAGATTTCCTTACAAATAAGTCTGAGCTTTTAATTCCCAAGAAAAATTTAACAGTGTCACCCAACAAGTGAAAGCCCCCAGTCTGCAGTCCAGGTTCAAACACCTCATGTATCCACATGAGATGGACAAAAGCAGAAAAGAGAACAATTTCTCTCACCTTTCTCCTCCAGACTGCTTGGTTACAATTAGAATAGCAAGCCGCTAAAAACACAGGCCTTACAGCTATTCTGTTCCGGGCCTCCTCAGGGCTGTCAGGTAGTGAAGGACATCACTGCAGAGACACCTTAGCAAGACAGACCCTCAGCGCTCCTTAGTGCCTGCTGCCCAATGCTAAATCAGTCACCTGCAATCTCTGCCACACTGGAGCCAATAACCTGCGTATGACACACTTGTCACTGCTCATCCCTCAATCATCCAATCCATCTAACGACACGGAGGTGGAGTGGAACTCCTCCTGATTCCTCTAGACAATCTGCTTCTCCATTACGGACATGTAAAGCAGTTACCTGGAAAACGAACGCCTACGCTCCTTTTGAATCTTTTTATATTCCATCAATTCCTTAGCAAAATCATTTGTAAACTCATCAAGTTTGGACTTTTTCTTTTCCCTGTTAAAATAAGTTTGACCTTTATTACAATTATAGTTTGACCTTTATTACAAAAGACATCAAGAAACAAAACATGGCCAATATGAGAAAATGTTTACTGCATGCAATGCAAAAGGTGAACATCCTATTTAAGCAAAAACAGTTCCTACAAGGTTTAGGAAAAGTTCTAGAATTACTTTTGTCTTGGTTTAGCTTTGCATATTTACCATCTGCAATGAAAAGGTATATTGGAAGAAACACTACGCCACTTTTGCTAGGTCAGATGCACTTTAGTGTAACCGCAGTCGCTCCCCCGATACAGACACGAAAACAAGGCAACGTTAGCGAGCCGAATACTTACTCCTCTTTAAGCCTCCGCTGCTCTCTGTAAAACTCCTCCCTAGAGAGAGGAGGTGCTTGTGTCGTTGGGATGGTGTTTGAATGAGCCGCTGGCACTGCTGTTGGGACCCAAGCTGATGATATGTTTGCAGGAGCTGGGGGGTATCCGGGAGGGGGGACAGTGTACCCAGCGGATGGAGGCTGCCCAGGTGGAAACTGAGGAGGAAACTGTGGTGGTGGTACCCCCGGAGGAAGAGGAAGAGCATGGGGTGGTGGAGGATACAAGGGAGGTGGAGGCACAGGCACAAAGACTGGTGCTGATGCTGGCAGTGATGGGGCCTGAGTCCTTTGGGCACGGTCACTGTGCGGGCGTCCTCGATTTGAACTTTAAAGAAACCCAAAAACATGTGTCACTGTTTGTCACAGCCTGCCCTGAGCGTACAGAGGAAAGCGAAGCGGCAGCACGGCGGGAGCACTCCTGGTTCTCACTGGTCTCCGGCTTTCCGTTCACTCGAGACTACACTCAGTCCTGGAGCCTCATACTTGCCTTGCACATCCTGGCCCCAGCAGCTCCCTCAGCCTTCTCTCCTTACACTCAGCCTTGGGACTGTGGGCGAGGCTGCCACGAGACCCCCATCTCCCATGGGCTGAGCAACCACGGCTCCTCTGCCCCGCCTGGACACAGCTCGAGCTCCGCGCTCCCGAGCCTCCAAGCGCCGTGCAGGAATTAACTCACCTCTCAGAACTCTCCTAACCTCTCCCACATCTCTTTCCTGAGCTCCTGCCTCACCATGTATTTGGCCTGCTCTTGTCCCTGAACTGTTTTTTATTTGTTTACTGGCAGTTGAGATTTTAGATAAGCTGGGGGATGGATCCTGGATTTTGTTTTATCTTTCTGACTTTATAAAGATGACCCTTGCAGTCTGGCTATGACAAATCTCTACACAAATGAAGGACTAATTTGACACTGCAATAACAGATAAACAGGCTCCTCTCTCCAATAAGAAAAAGCAGCTTGGCACTTTGAGATGACTAAACTGAAGAAATACAAAACTCATAAAAATAATAGCCTCTAGTTTTTCAATAATTTGCTCAAGCAGTATCAACTAAGTTGTTAAAGAAAGGATGTTGGAGGGTGATTCCTACTGGGAAATCAATTTCTTCAGCCCTATTCAGCCAGCAATCAAAAGGGTACTTTTCCATCTGATCTTTTAATTACATTTAATTTTTAGATGTAATTTAGGTTTTCCAAAAAGTGTTCATTATTCAGAATCTTCTTTTCAATTATGTACTGGAGTTTTATTTTTCAATAATCTTACTGTAAGCACAGGTCCCCTTTGTTAAAGCTAATTTAAATTAAGCCACTTGAAAATTAATTACCACTTGAATTCTCCACAACTATTATTTCATTATAAATCAGCTGTTGTTTAAGTGATGTCTTACAGATTAATTTAACCAGTTACAACTAGTAATACATTAAATTTCTATTGAATACTTACAGTTCCCAGCCTGGCCTGCGAAGTGCACCAGCTCTCATTGGATGACCTTTTGCAGCAGGGGCAGGAAAAAAAAATCCCAGTAAGTATCTGCAGACAATTTTTTGGACGAGGTTCTAAAGTTTTAGTTTCTTACCAGTTGTGGGTATTGATTGTCCTTGAGGGCCCAGAAGACTTGGGATCGCTGGTTGTCTCAGTACAGGAACCTGATAGCCCTTGGGAATAAATGCAAACAGTCACAAAATAAGCTCCACTAGAACATAAGAATCATGGTATGTGTTGAAATAAAATTTACCTTCTCTTCCAACAAACTGGTGATTGACAGAGGGGAAGATTTGGAAAGCTCAGCAGCAGTCATCAGAGCAGGAGGCAAAACAGCGTCAGCATCACTGCAAAAACAATGCATTTTTATTATTGAAACACTTCTTTGAAGTGAAATATGTATCTTGAAATATAAAGTCCAAGGTGAGAAAAGGCTGATTTCACTAAATGAAAAAAATATTTTTAAATAATCTTCAGCAGATTTACACCTGTGAAGTTGGCACGGCTAAGGAGTCTGGATATTAGCATTTAGAAAGGAAGCTCTCCGGAAAAATACTTGATTAAGCAGCACTTGAAAGGATGAGAATCCATATAACCCATGCACTGAACCTCAGCTTTGGAAGATGCAAGAACTGAAATTCCATTAGAAAATGCTTCTGTGCTCTTCTGAATCCTTGTCCTGATGGCACAGCTGAGCCTGGCAGCCCTCTGGACGCACTGGTTCTGCGCATCCAAGGCAGCAGGGGTAAAGGATGTAAACCTGTAACATCTTCATGTAACAGATTTCTGCATGAAAATATTATTTCCTCAGTACTAATAAGAAATTAAATGAGACTCTAAGGTCTGATGGAACTAAATGGCTACTCTAGGAAAGGCTGGCCACTTCAAATCAAAACCAGCCCCTCCTTCAGGGCAAACCTGCACTGAAGGACTGGTAAGGGAACCAAACAGAAATACTGCCAAGAAAATTCTTGCATGAGGTACACGTTCGGCTTACTGAAGTGTCCTCATTCCAAGTGGAAACAGAACCACAACTTCCACAACGACCTGCAGCTGTCCCTAACGATACATAGGGTGCTAGCTGTGAAGCCTGAGAAAAATCTAACCCAGGCATTTTGACTTCTTTGGTATTCCTGCTGGTGTCCAGACCTCCTTACCGAAAAGGTCCGTCTGGCTTTTCCCCGCGGAGAGAGAGGGACACGGCTGGAGGGAGATCAGAGACAACCACCGAGGAGGGATTGACCGGCAGCCCCGCCGCCATGGCCGGCCCGGGGCCCAGGGAGGAGAGGGCGGAGCGGGAGGCCAGGGAGGCCAGCGGGATCATGAGCGGGTCCTGCTGCCGCGCCATGGCCGGCCGCATCAGCGGCTGCAGGCTGCGCGTGATCGTCTGCCGCATCAGCGGCGGCGGCGGCGGCGGCGGCGGCGGGGGCAGCTGCTGCTGCTGCTGCTGCTGCTGCTGCTGAATCTTGCGGAGCCTTTTCGTGTAGCCGGTTTCATTCTTGAAGTTGTTGACAGCCTAGAGGTAGGGAAACACGTTTGGAAAGGGATAATAAGCTTCAGTAGAAATATGAACTAAGCATCCCTCCAGGAAAATCCCGTAAGTGCTATTAATCCTAAACCAACCAACACAAGACTTCGTGTTCCATCCCATGAAACTCTGGTATCAATGACTGGTACCTCAGAGTCTCTGGATTAAAAGTACTCTGCTGCCAACATCTAATTTGAAAGTGAGGACATCTCATTAAACATAAGTGTGTCCTGAATTTGCCAGATTGTCTCTAATGAGCCGCAGGCTTCTGTAAAAATAAACTATTTGGAAAGTAAACTTAGCCTTGTTGAGTTCAGCCTTGCTTAAGGAGATCTAAATCAATACTTTCACCCCTTTCAGCTCTTTACAAATAGATTTTTCTAACAAGGAGTTCAGGCTAAAGTCACCACATTACCTGGCGCAGAAACTTGTTGGCAATTAAAGCATCAGGAGAAACATCAGTCTGATGGCAGGTAGGGCATGTGTGTTCCTCAGACTCCAGTAGTGCTGTTCGAATACCTGGGAATAATTAGAATAGTAAAGTAGTTTATAGCCAAACTAAGGAAACTTTTTTGGTTCTCGTTAATTATGAAAAACAAGCATACGATTAACAGGGAAATACAGTCTTGACTGGAAAGCATGAAGCTGCAAATGTTCTACAGTGCAAAAAACTGGCAGAGGAACAGGTTGCCCAGAGAAGCTGTGGCATCCCTGGAAGTGTTCAGGACCAGTTTGGACGGGGCTTGGAGCAACCTGGGCTAGTGGCAGGCCCTCCTGCCCACGGCACGGAGGCTGGAATGAGATGAGCTTTAAGGTTCCCTCCAAGCCAAACCATTCTGGAATTCTACAACAATTTCTAGCGTACAGCAGAGGGTCGATATTTCACTGTGGTAATATGTAAAGACACAGAGCAGACTGGCATGTGACATCTCAACTGGTCTTTTTTCCACTCTACTACAGCAAGAAGTTGTTCCATGTTAATGAATACAACACATTTCAAAAAACAATGAGGAGGTTTGGTTTTGAAGGTTTTAACCAGGTCTAGGGAAGAATGTGGCTGAAATGCCTCAATGTCAGTTCTTTGTAGTTCACAGTAAGTGCCCAAAGTTGGAGACAAAATTCTGTGAGGGAAAGGGCTGTGGACAAAATAAATGCATTCCAAAACTAATACTGTAACCACCTGCACTAACATGCACTCCCCTCATCCTCTTCCTTCTGCAGGTAAAGAGGATTTAACTAGGAACTTAAGGAGGGAAAAAAGCTTTCTGCCTCATCTACCCAGGAACAGTCTTTCCCTACTCAGGACATGCTGAAGCACTCAACAGAACCAACACAGCAATTTCCTTATTTCCTATTTCTGCTCTCAAAAGATCAAGTTTGATGTTTGGAATTAACAAACCTGGCAGTAACACTTACATTCATCACAGTAACTGTTTCCACAACAGGGAATAACAACCGCATCCGTCATTATATCCTTACAAATGAGACACAACAGCTCATCTGGAATAGGATCATCTTCTTCTGAGGAAGAGGATGGCTCCTCAGGTAGGAAGGGAGGCTTCTCCTTCTTTCCTATAGCATAAGCTTCCCTGGAAGTAGCATGGGGAAAGCAAAAGAAAAAAGTTAATGGGGAAACGCTTCCAGGCTTTGAATTTTATCAAAGAAAAATAACAAGCAGAATTCCTCTCCCTTTCCATTGACCTTCCTAAACACAGCTGTTTCGTGTGAACTACTTTTCTATAGCCCTAACACAAGAAGAGGGAGGGAGGGAGGGATTCTCCTGCAGAACTATTCATTGGATCAACTAAGAAATCAGTTCAGACTAGAGAACCATTGGACAGCTCACATCAGGTGAAACGATCCCAGCTCTCCTTTGCCAGAGGCTAAATGTAAATGTGAGGCTCAGGATAAAGCTGGTCTCCCAGTAATTACATTTTCTAACTGAAAGAAGTCTGTGTTACAGCTTCCAAAACAAGGACCCAGGAGAGAAAATCGGAAGGGCTACCAAGTGTATTTTAGAACAGCCACTGTACTCAGCACACACAAGTGTTTTCACAGTTTACAGCAACAGGAAAACTTGCGCCTGCTTCACATCCGAGGGAGGGAGTCACAGTCCAACAGCTGCCTTACTACATCCTACATGTAACCTTTGAAAGACCATCTTGGAGCAAAACGAGCTCCCAGAGAGAACAATCCCAATTACAAATGCTGCTGAAATGTCCTGCAGAAATAGTCTCAGTACAGCCCTCGTTTAAGCAGCCCCAGTGAGCAGCAGGACCACCACTGCAATGTTAGGCAGCAGCATGGATTTTGAAGTTGAGATCCAGTGCCAATGCTTTCTCCCCACATTCCAGATGCTGGTCAATGTGGCTGTACCATCACTCGCACGTTTCTGCCTGGTTTCTCTCATTCCCTTTCTGGATCAGTCCAACCAATCCCATACTTACGCATCTATGGTTGGAATCGCGTATTTCCCAGTGTTGGTCAGCATGGCACCCTTTGTGTTGGGGTCCTTCACCTCCATCATAAAACTTCTTGGAATTCCTGTGCTCTTTTTAATTCTGGGAACAGACTCGAAATTTTTGTCCTGTTAAGAAATGCAGACATATCTCAAGGCCCACAATGGAAATGAGATCTCAGTATTTTAAGCACAAAACCTGACCCTCTCCTCTTACCTAGTGTAAGGGTTGTTGAACTTAAATAACTCTTTTCCACAAACAAATGCAGCCAGAGTGTTCCAGAGGCCAGTGCAGTGTTTTGAACTCACTGACATTCTTTGGCTTAACTACAGGTTCCTTAAGGGTGAAATCCCCCAAACCTGCTCCTCCTCCAAAGGGCAATTCAGAGGGAGCAGGATTCAGGGCTTAGAGAAACTTATTTTGAGATACATCAAGCTATACACAGGGGTTCACAGAGAAAGAGCTATGGGAATATTTAGTGCCTCTAACCTAGAAAAAAGAAAATTTTACAATTCCAGGTTTTTCTTGAATCCAAAGGGTTCTGCAACACTGCCAGGTAACCTCGGTATTTCACACCAAAAGACACAATTCTTAGAGTGAGTATTCACGTTAGTTATGTAACTCTCCAGATAAAAATGAAAAATTGAGCACCCCCTAAGTCCCCCAAGTCTTACCCCATTTGTTGGACAGTTCTTTATGTAGTGCCCAGGTTTCCCACAGCGAAAACAGGTGTACGAGGGTGGAGGTGGCCCCACGGGTTTCTTCATGTAACTACAAGTTTTTGGGGAAAAAATGGAAAAGAGATTCATGTGTCTCTCTTGTTACGAACAAACCATCTCTACAATTTTTACATCAGCTTCAAAGAACAAGTTTCACATTAGGAACACTTACTTGACTGGATCATATTCATGGCCAGACTGTGTCATCATAGCTTTTATTTTATCCTCCTCGGAAGCATTGGCTTCAGCCAGATTGGCAGTCTGTGCAACAGGTAATTATTTGACACACACATTAGAAACACATTTAAGCCCACGCAGCCCAAGACAACACCACTCATCCAATCCTGTAAAGAGCAGCACTACACTAGCTGAGCTTGCATGACAGCAGCTGCTTATACCAAACAGATTGGTGCTGAAGATGGTCTGGGGAGTCCTTATGCCATGACATGATGTTTATGTGCCTGAGAACCTACTAGAAAAGAGCACTCTTGGGCACTCAAACCTTAGGCTCTGTTTGTACCTTACAGCAAGACTTGTGTAACCAATCCAATTTCCTTCAGAGGACTGAAGCTATGTGTAGATAAACAAAAATATCCAGTATTTTTACACTGATTTTTAAGCTCCAGACTATATGCAGGAGAAGCTCTCCACTGGACAAGGAATTAGGATGGATACAAGCAGCATCATTTACATTTTGCAGTATTAAAAGGACACAGAACTGGAGAGGTGGGGCAGTCAGGTTTGCTTGCTGAAACTCAGCTTCAGACACACAAGCATTAAAAGGACCAAAGGATTTTACAAACTCTCAGCAAGGCAAAATTCTTTTCAGCAGAAATTTGCCCAGCAGGAGCTGCAGGTAGTCCAAACTGCAGGTTCCCCCCTACTAACTTCTTCCTGTGAAGTGATTTAACTACAGTGAAGACAGTCTGCAGGTTTTTTTCCAGTTGACTATGTCCTTTTAACACACAAATTGTAACATAAACCTTCTGCACAACTAGATCAATTACTGAAGCCAACTGATTTTAAATCATATTTGTTCAAATGTTTTTATTACACACTAGTCCAGATACAAGCAGGGTCTAAGGGAGTGACTGTAAATGACTTGGGCCTTCAAGCACCTATCACTCAGCTCAAGCACTCATGGTTTGGTTTTGTATGCATTCATTCACAAAAGCAACCAACTAGTTTCAACATTTTATTAAATGGTTGTTTCATATACACAGTGTTTCTCCACAGTAACAGAATCCGGATCGCCAACTATGAAATCATTTCCATTAACAGTTACAGAAAGCTTTACAGATAATATTTGACTAATTTGTTTGAACCCAAACGGTTTACAAAACACACCCAAAAGCCACAAAACATTAGTAGGAATAGACCAAAATTCAAATATGGCATTTCATACATAGTAATAATCACCAGAGAACTGTTAACACATTGTCTCCGTGCTGAGCTGGGCTGCACTAGAGCCATTAGAGGGAGTAACAGTGCTGAGCCACTTGGTGTCATCTTCCTGCATTTTTCTGAAATACCCAAATATCCTCAAAAGCTTAAATGTGTACCCCCACCCCTTGGACAGCTTTGCACACCTTAGAGTAAAACTTCACATGAGGTTACAGACCCGAGGACACATTTAGGGACCAATTCTTTGGGCGGCTACCTTCCAAACTAGAGATATTTTTATATATAATGGGGTGGGTTTTTTGTCAAATGCATACAATTTAATTTCTGTAGTGAAGAGGGGAAAAATTACCAGTGGGAGGAAATTTCTTTTTATTAGAAATGAACTCCAGTCTTTATCTTGATGACAAAGAGCTATCCGCTCTGCCTCAGGCCCTGCCTACTCTACAGCCTGTAGCTTTAGGGACTGGTGGTTGAGCACTCGCCTGTCCACACAGTGCAGTCACTAGTGCTTTCCCAGACAAATTACACATTGGTGAGCAAAAATGCAAGCAGTTCCCGAGCAAAACATGGCATTACAACAGTTTCAGAGGTCACAGCTGCTCAGATGCCACACATACACATTGGTATATTCCTATAAACAATGAGGTACATTTACACAATTTACACAGTCTGCGTTCAAACAAATTAGATCGGGTTGTCCACTGTATAGATCCCAGAATTTATGGAATTGTGCAGCATTCAGAGAATGGGTCTGTAACTATGACTAGGGGTTCAAAAATAGCCATGCAATTGTCCATGGTACAGAACCGCTTCTCCTGTGGCTGGTCACACCCCCCTGGAATGTCCGTAACTTACAGCCAATTAAATTCTTCTGTACAAACTGGGTTAGTTTCCAACGCAAAATTAATGAAACGTATGAAAAACGGTAAAACAGCTTCTGAGGAGCTTCTTCTTTGTGTCTTGAGGATGAGTAATACTGCAACATTATGCTGAGGCTGATAAGGTACTCCCCTTCTATCTTCCCAAACTGGGAACTACTCTTTACAGGATAGTATCAAAATATACACACATTTTAAAGTTAAAATAAAACTTTAAGTTAATAAAAATTGAAGGGGGCTTTCCAATTACAACAGTTATTCACCTACAGATCACAGTATCAATTTAAAAATAGGAAGCAAACACTTTTTTAAGTATTTGACAAGAATATATATATATACCTTAGTAAGCTGGGCCAGAGAAATAGATGCAGAAGAGTCATCAATCTGTTCACAAAAAATTAAACACATATTCAAGTTCTACAGTCAAAACACAGCAATAGTTAACCTCTACTATAGTCAATGTCTGCACTATATCCCCAAGTGTCACCCAAATGAAATCCCAACCCAGTGTGATTCGTATTTATTCAAAACAAAGCCCAAATCTATGATGGCTTAAGAAAATCTACATGCTTATGAGAAGAAATTATAATAACCAACCCCAATGGAGATCTACTTATTGCTCAGAATATCTCAGAGAGGGACCTCTTTCAAAAGAGTAAGGAAGCTGTCAATTTTCAGCTAAAAAGGATTTAAAAAAAATTTAAGTTTGATTGAGGAAGAAGTATCACTCCAGGTAGCATAATATTAGTGTAGTTTGTAACTCAACCAGTGACTGCCTGATCATTTCTGTGTGCACAGTGATGATTTTGTGAACCCACATCTGCCTGTCAGAATGAAGGCCAACCCCAGCAGCCCCAAAACACGCTCTGCCCCTCCTGCCAGTGCCCAGATAAACCCAAACAAAAGCCCCTCTAGAACAGCAGCCACGACCTGCCACTTTGTCTGGAGAAAAACCAACTGCTTCAATCATTTATATAAGGGTGTTTATAAAGACAGAGTAGACTATAAAAATGGAGAAAACTGATTTCTTGTATGCTACTAGACCACAGGCCCTGCCACCCAAATCAGTGAGAATTCAGATGACTCCTTGCAATCAGACCAAATCTGATCTTTAATAGCAGCCCAGTGCCAAATGAACAAAGGAAAGTGCAAAGCAAACTCCTGATGATAAAAGCATGGGTTCAGAGCACAGGCCTGGAATTTCTGCCTCCATTTTTCTCCTCCCAGCTGCCCATGGAACAGCTCTCAGGAATGACACCCTCAAGCTAGAAGCCAGAGAACTAGTGCTGAAGAGAAGTTTTGCCACAAGTAAAAAGGTTAGCTTGATCTGGTTCCTTCTGCAGTATACTGAATTGTATCGTGCCATGAGCAGCACTTGAGCTAGCACAACAGTACCAGAAAGACACTTGAATCACTGCTTATTACATCCAAACTGCTCAAAAATGTAGAATAAAATTTCACAAGGTGAACTGAACAGCTCTCCAAGAAGTCACTAAACAGGTCAGCAAAGAGATTAAAACCTTTCCTTAAAAAAGGTCTTGTCCTTTACTACCTAATGTAGCAGGGAATTCAAGGGAACCAGTTTTAGCAGATTGGGAAAAAGTATTTCCATGCACAAGATGATTCCTCACACCACTAAGTTACTCCTTTCCTGTGTTTTGAGGAAAGCACATACAGCACTCCTGACTAAAGAGCTCTTGAAAATGTGTCTCTGGAGGGGAACACAGAGATCTGGACAAAAAGACCTTCATTCCACTGCATCTCACGACAAGATTCACCTCTCCTTCCTTCCAGAATGCTTTGTAGCTCTGTTCAAAAAGAGGTCTGCACAAGCATTTTGAAGCTTCACGCTCCATATGCCGCTCTTCTACATGTGAAAAAGCAGGCCAGTGCTCTCTCAGGGCAGGCAGAGCTATAATTCTGTGTTTTTTTCAGAAACAAACAAGAAATTAGGAAAGCTCTAGCGTTAAATGGTCTAGTACTGACCAGGAACTGAAACACAACAGTTAATAAACCATTAATTCTTTCCTCTAATTTTTTAGGAAACTGTTATTATACAGCCTGCAGGCAACAGTCTAATTTCTTAAAGGAGGTGATACTGAACAGTTACCAAAAGCAGCAAACAGATAATTACAGTACTCTTCAGTTAATTTGCCCATGGGCATCTTTCAACCATCCTACATTTTTGCCAATTATTTTCCTTTTACATTTCTACTGAAGTATTTCCTGGCAATCCCTCAAAACCATCAAGTAGAAACAACATCCCCATGATTTTGTAGTCAACCCTAAGATAACACTGCAGAAGTATTGTAAAAAAAAGCCCAGAAAACAACCCAGAGAAAGTAACCCCCAAACCCTAAACTCAACAGCCAATATTTGAACTCCCATGTCGTGCAGGAGACTGAAGAGAAACCGAGAGGAAGCCAAGGGGGCAAGGGGACAGAAGAGAGGAGGAAAGGGCTGATCTCACTGCTGGGTGCTCCCTGGCGTGCCAGGGCTCCCCAGAGCCGGGGCCTGGCCTCCCCGGAGGCTCAGCTGGGGAGCTGAGCTGGGCCCGAGGGCGCTGAACCAGCTCGGCCCCTCGGCAGCGTCCCGGGAGCGCCAGGACAGCCGGACACGGCCCCGTGCCTCGGCTCTGCCTGTGCCAAGGGTGGGAGGGCAGCTGGCACAAGGGCATGGCAATGAAACAACACTAACACGAAGAAGCTTTTGTGCATCCTTTAAAAAAAGAACTGATTTTAACTTTGCAGCTTTGCTCTCCCTCAGTAACTGAGAAGATTCCTAGTGATTTACTCCAACTGCACAAGACCCAGCTTCTGCTCTGAAATACATGCAGAAATGTGTGTGTTTAAAAAAAAAGGGCAAACAATCCCCCCACACCAAGACCTGAGTTAGCCTGAAGATGAACTATTTATATCTCCAGCCCCTACGCTGCTGAGGCTGCGGGGCTTTTGCAGTGAGAGGGCCTGAACAGAGGGATGCAAGGCTTCCACCCTCCCAGACCAGGGGCAGTCAGAGCACACCGGGGAATGGCTTTGCTTGGCTTTTCCTTTCCTGCTGTTAGCTCTCACTCACACTGCCTTCCCTCCCACTCTGGGATTTTTGCTTTTTTCTTTTTGACACATCTACGTTAGCTTATGGTAAGATGCTACTGAGCAATGTAATACAGACATGCCAGGGAACACACGAGGCTAAAAGAATGTTAACTTTATTTATGAACATGTGGTTTGTGTTTATACACATGCTAGTAAACAAAAAGAAAAAGAACTGTTTTCAAGAAATAAAAACCCATCTGAATTAGATCAAATACTATAAACGTGATTTACATAAATGCATTACATTAACTGCTAGGGTCACTGGGCCAGTTCAACTAACTCCAACTCACAATGAGAGGCATTCATCTCCAAAAGGAATTGCAATCAATCAGCAATAGAATTATGGAGGTTACATTTAGTGGTTTTAGACCTACACAGGGCAAGTTTTCAATTTGAAGTTGATTGTTTCCATGGGAACCAGAGGCTGTATTCTTCCCAGAACACAGCCCCAGAGTTCAGGAATTTCTAGATTAAGTTCTAATCGTCGATCAAGTGATCAGAACCAATGATCCAGGGTTAGTGTAATGCCTCACACCAGTCTAGTGAAGGAGAAGCAGTTATACTTAAAATAAAGATAAAAAGTAAACCCCACCAAACAGTACTTTGATCCTCTAGGGACTATTGGAAAAGCACAGTTGCACAAGTACTGCCCCACGTGGCACACCAAGATCTAGCCCGTCACCAGGCACGGATTTCCGTGTGGGGCTGTACATTAGCTGCAGTACAAGTGTTTGCAAACCGGGAGGAAAATGCTGCCCCTTTTCCAAATGTGAATTCCAAGTGGTGGTATACTAAAGAAAGGCTTAACCTTTGGGAATTACAGCAGCAGCCAGCCCTGGAGTCACCCAGACCCAAAAATGTGCTGCAGGCAGGAGTTAAGAAAAGTGACGGGGATTTCAGCCCCCAATGCCCCAGGCTCTAACTCGGTGCCAGAATTTGTGTTACATATTGCCATTTGGAGACAAACTGTTGAACTAAACTGCTTCACCAGAAGCAAAGGGAAGAGATTCAATGCAGAACTTTAGAATACCACTCTGTGTAGCAGCAATATTGAAATTCACGTCAGGCTATTAAAGACATTTCTGTACTCAGAGGGGCCCAAACAGTATCACTTCAATTATACAGTTTTAGGAACAAATACCCAAATATTTAAGGACACAGGAAGGAATCACTTAGCTGCACAGAACTGTCCTGAAAACATCTGGGATATGCTGGGTTTGGAATTTGTATGAATCTCCAAGTCAAAAGTAAGGAACAGCACCAAGTTTCACAATAATGATTTCTCAGTGGTTTTTGATAACATTTTCAAAAACCATTAGGCAAAAAAAAAAGTTATTTAAAAACAAAAGCTAAGTGATACAATGTGAAAATGGCAAAAAATACACTCCAAACAGTTTTTATTGCAAGAAACAAAAAGCACACAACAACCTATACAAACATACATATCACTAGCTATAGACAGACAGATGTAGAACATGGCACCATGTTCAGTGTGTAAACCTTGAGCCTACAGGATCTGGAAACGATCATACATTATCTGTACAACACAGAGTCATACAGGAGAGATTCTGGCATATTCAATATGAAATACAATGCGTTACTAGGCACAAATACCAATATTCACATTAGAACTCTGCAAATGATGGCATTACCCAGTTTTTACTATGCTGAATCAAATACAATGTATTTACAACATACACTAGGTTTTACTGGAAAATATATTAAGTTAACGTTTGGCAAATTAATAAAAGGCTGCATTGTTTAGAACTAAGTGCAGTGTGTAGGAAAAAAAGTGTGAGATTGTGTTTTTACATACTGCTTTTGATGTTCCACTCACTGGCTCACTTCGACTTCTAGAAGAAGAAATAAAGGTGATCAGAATTTAAAACAAATCACTTGTACCCAACACAAAGATTCCAGAACTGAACATCACATTATGCTCCAATACTCTATTGAATGTCGACATTTATTTGTAACATAAACTGTTCTCTCTTGGTACATTTGGTGAAACTAAAAAAACCCCCCAGAATCACATTTCTGCATCGCCACAAGTTACTCAAGACTTACAGATCTAGAACACAACAGTGCAAGAGGAAATCCTCAGACATTCTGTCTCTGCTCTCTAAGAATCAAATCCATGAAGTCTGTACTAGAGCTCTGTGCTCTCAAATGATCAATCAGCAAAGCACGGGGCAGCTTTGGCCGACACGCACACCCCTGGAATGGCACGCAGGCACCAGGTACAGGGCTCCAGTTTCTATGAAAGAGCAGTGACAATCTACAAGTGTGAGTTGGCCCAAGTGAAAAAAAACAGTCACGTGGCAAAGGGGCAACACAACAGTGTCAGCAGCACAGTCTCTAGAACAGTGTTTCTTTGTGGAAGCCCAAGCACTGTGTTCAGAGATCTACCATATTTAACCATCAAAGTGCCAAAATATCAAACATGTTACATTTGCTATATTGACTAAAAGTAGTAGTAGAAATGTCACCTGAAAGTAGTTTCTAGGATTTTGTGCGATTTAGGAGTCCTGTGACAAAAAAAAAGGTCTTAATTGCCAGAATTTGCTGTAAGATAATCTTGAATATGTTACAATATTTTAGGAAATACGTATTACATTTGAAAACTTGCTGAGATTCCACATACTCGGTGGTCTGGACCTGCATGCTCCTCATCATGACCCAGACATGCAGCCACTGAGAGAGCTAACAAACAATCCACGTATCATCCAGAGAGCCCCATGAGCAGAAGCAATGCAAAGGCTGTTGGGCAACTCACATGCCAATGGAGAGGCTCAGCTTCCTGCCACTGCTAACCCCCCCAGGCTCCCAGATGTACCTCCTGAAGGTGAGGAAGTGCCTGGAAATACTTCGGATTACCACACAATAATTGCTTCAGCCATTTACTGCAAGGTGAGTAATGCCTCTCTGAAGGCCTCTCCACCATTCCAGCAGGCATCCCCATCCCCAAACATTAACCACCCTAGCAGTGCTTTCGGCAGCGTTTGCAGCTGAACGACACAAAGCTCACCTGCCTGGTTAATTTTCAACTCTGCCACAGCAGTGCTGCTCTCTCCCGCTGCCCCCCACCAGTACTGACAGACCCTCTGATGCCAGCCTGGCTCCTCTGGAGGGCTCTACACGGCCAGGCGAGGGGCGCTGGCAGGACAGCGCTCAGCTGGCAGGAGCCCCAAAGCAAGGCTGTGTTTACAGGCACACGCTGTGCGTGCAGAGCCCGAGGGAGGGCTGGGAAGCGCTGCACCCACTCCTGCAGTAACACGCCCCAGGTTACATGCAGAGCTTCATCCACTCGGGGTTTTTTGCTTGCAAGTGGCTCATGGGTTCCAGGATGTCACTGTATTGTTTGTTCAAGACACACGGTAACTCCTCAGGGCACTTTACTGAGAACCAACATTGGAGAGACATGGCAAACCCACAAGCTAACAATATCTCCTGCTGGTGAAGAGGCATGGCTCTAAGGAGGTTGAAAAACATGCCCATTCCAAGAGAGCTGATGTAGCTATTAGACATCTGGACTGTATGAAAACATCAATGCAGCAATAATCCTGCAATCAGGACTGCATCTGAGTATCTGTGATTTTAATCAATACTGAGGACAGAGAATCAGGTGTAAACCTTAGCAATACAGAATTAAAACCTGGAGCACAGATCCCAGCTTGGCTACAGACAGAAAGGTAATCTGTACATTTGGTAATGTGCCAAACTGCTTCTGAGATTTGAGTTTGAACTACTCCTTCATGGCACTTGCACAAAAGCCAGCACCCTCAGAGCATGGTTCTTTTTCTCTTGCCTCAAACAGGTACTGTGTGTTTAGGAAACACAGAGGAATTACTTGGGAATTCAACTTCTTGTCTGCATGGTGTTCACCAGCTGGCAACTCTTGGTCTTTTCCTCTACAATTACTATACAACCCCCCCAGATCTGAGGCAGAAAAATACCTGGCACATCCTCCCCTCCTCCCCCAAAGGCAGGTGACAGTCCAACACCCAGAAGCACTTCTGAGACAGGGACAAGTGCAAAGTTTACACTGCAGTGCCCACCTGTCTTTGTTAAAAAGGCAGACACATACAACAAGGAATCTCCCCATGTAGAGGAAAAAGCATCTGCACTTGAATCTCAGAAAAATGAACCCCAAACCAAACTCAATAGAATTATTATTAAACTCAACATCGAATTAACTCAGAAGTTCCCACAGCTGGTGTCTGAACACCAAAATCCAAGTCTCCCCTGGGAAATGCCCCCCATGACAACAAACACCAGCAGCAGCTTTAACAAGCAAGGCCCACCCCGAGCGCCTCTGCAGGCGCTGTCAGAAGCAAGGTGGGCACCCCGGCCCCTCCCAAAGACAATGCTGGCAGTACTCACATCACGTATGTTTTGCTGGTTGCTTTAACTCCTCCAATGGGGATTCTCCTCACAATCACCGATGAGTTCTTGGGAATCAGAGCACTGTCATCGGTGTATTCTGGAAACAACATCGATACAGAAAAAAACATTAGTCAATTTGGAAGAATGTATTTAATATGTAATTACAGAGAACTTTTGAGAATACCTTCACAGTTCTAAAAGCAAAATTTTATACGTAACATCAGGCTTTCATCCTCTCAACACAACAACAGCACCTGTCAAAGGAATCTTCAGGTTTGATTATCAAACACAAGCAGCCAAAATAATTTTCAGTTTTTCAAGTTAGTTTGAATGCCAAGAGCAAAATGGTTTCAAATTACACTAAAGCAGAGTCTGATAATGCATGAGTTTTTTCCCTGATCTGTTTTAAGCTGTTTTTGCCTCTGACTGGCTACGAAACCGAGAGATCTCTGGAGAAAAACAAACCAAAGCCAAACCTCAGCTGCATAATGCGGACTCCGAAGTCTGTGACAGCTGGTCCTGAACAAACCAGGCACCAGCTAAAGCAGGGAAACTCTGCACCAGTGCTTTCAGTGTGCGAAGTGCGCCTGACTCCCCTCTGCTGCCCTGCTCAGGCCTGCCAGAAGAGCAGAGCCACCAGCTCTGTGCTGGGAGCTGCACCATCCCAGCCAGGCTGAGCAGCTGCTCAGGGCCTGACAGAGAAATGCAACTGAAACTGGCAGCGCTGGAGTTTGGGGCACGGGAACTTGGGGTTTCTGAGCCTGCTTTCACAAGGAGGACAGGAGTGGCTCAAACTAAAGTGCCTCCCCACTTAAACTCACCATCCAGTCTGAATTAACCAAAGGCATACAAGTTCTTGCCACTCACTTGCTGTGGACAAGAGAGACTCAAATGAAATGACTTCTGAAGGCAGCCTTGAAAACAGCATGTGCCTGAAGCCATCCCTGCCCTGCCTTGGCCTGGACGGTGCTGGCTGTCCAAAGAGAAAAAAAGCCCCCTGACCTTTTACATAAGGCCCAAACAAAAATCCAACTCTCAGACACACTTTGAATAAGCCTAAAATGCAAAGCTCTCTCCGTAAGAATGGTTTTCATACGGAACTTGCACAGGCTGACTATGACTAAACGACTAAATATTGTAAAGCACCATGAGCAGTCCTTCCCTGGGATGTGCCTGCAGTATTAGTTATTCCAATCCCTTACCTCTGCAGACTGAATCAGAACACCGGTCTGAAACCCAGAGCTGTTGTGTGTCTAGTCAAGCTCTGTCAGGATGAGTTTGCTCAGTGATCACACACAAAATACGAGTATTTCACAATTTATGCTCCATTTTTCAGTATATTATTCCTACAGGCAGGAACCTCCCTTAGACTGAAACATACCTAGCAGAAGACACCACTTCAACCATGAAATTAAAATTTTAGTTTTATTTCCAACTAACAGAACATCTCTTCAGAAAACTGAGAAATCATTTAGCTGAAACGAATTCCTGATCTTCCCCCCAGGGAACCAAACAGCAAGGCTCCTCTGGACTGCAGAGTAGTTTAAAACTGCGGGTGAAAGGACTAGCAGTGACAGAAGCAGCAGCTCTTCCAGAAGTCACATCATGACACGAGCCCTGGAGGCTCTGCTCCCCATACAGCCACCTGTCCAGAGAGGCTGCACCAGGACTTTCTGATGGAGAGGGAGCTCAAGCAGCGCTGAGGCCGAGACAAACACCTGGAGGATGGTGCCAGCTGCAGGTCTAGAAGACCAGAGAAGCTGTTTCTACTTGTGGACCAGAGCCAGACAAAAGTGTTCTTTCTTTCTGGTCCAGATCACAAATCACTGGACTGTGATTTCAGAGATACAAGATAAGCAACAGTGGCTTCAGAAAAAGGTTTTCAGATTAAACTGGCATCTCCCAACAGGAATCTGCTCCTCATGGGCAGCACCAGCCCCTGGGCAGAGCCTCAGAGGTCCCAGGGCCTGCACAGCCTGGCCACAGTCCCTCCAGGACTCCACACGTCAGGGTGAGCAGGGAGGCCAACTCCACACAGCTACTGCTCACACCGCTCCAAGCAGAGCTCCAACAGAAATGCTCAAAGCTGGAGGCAGCAACGTCGTTCATTCCCACTCCCAGATAGCACAAACTTGTTTTACCACCAGTGATGGCTGGGAAGTGGCTACTGGAATTTGTCTATCTGAGCTGTGATTAAAAGTACCCAACTAACCCAAAATGCCTGCAAAAACTAAGAAAGATCTGGATATTAAAGGCAAGAGCAGAAGAGCCACAACAGTCTAAAACTTGCTATTTATCCTACAAGAAAACAGTAGCTTTAAATAGCCCAGAGAAAGAAGTATTTCAAGGCTTCAATGGAGGCAAACTAGTTTACAGCAGCTACCCTGACTGCTGCCTCACACTGACACAGAAATCTGACATCAACTACTGCAATAATGTCCACAACCTTCTTACAGCCAAGTGCAAAGAGCTCTGATTTGCTGGCAAGTTTATGCTGCTTCACACTGAATGAGCAATTTAAACCCCCCACTTTTTAGTTTATCTATTATAAGAATTTCGGCTAGTTTAATGATTTGTGTTTATGTATGCTACAAACGAGTTACTGACAAAAGTTCCCACATTATTTTCTGCCCTGGTTTCATCTGACAGCATTGCCCAAGCAGCTCTGAGCACTCTGAGAGGTTTTTCACCCAGGGGAAGTACAGAACTCACCAGGAGTCCTTGGAAGGCAAGCCTAGGTGTGCCAGGGCAGGGAAAAGCCTTGCCAGGCAGCTGCTGGGGGAAGGATGTGCAGGTGAGAGCTGCAACGCCTGCCAACATGCCAGGCTGTCCCCACCAGAACACAGGCAATTCCCTGGAACACATTTTCTCCCTAGACAGGATTTAACTGCTCTCATCACCACCACTTGCTCACTTTGGGACAAGCCATCACTGTCGCTGGCTACAAAAGCAGCCTTGAAACTTCCCGAGTAATTTTCTCCTTCCCTCAGAACAGGAACCCCGGATCTCATCTACTGCAGGCAGACCATCACTTCTGGAACAAGCTGGCCCAGGAGGCCAAAGAGCCCGGGGAACCTCCCCTGCACTGCTTCCACACAGCACCGCGGCCCACGAGAGCCCCTGCCCGGCTCTGGAGGGATGAGTCAATCAAATCCACCCTGCTTCCAGTCATTAATCGCATTACACCACCTCCCCCTGCTCCCAGGCCCTCCTGGCTCTGCTGTGGGGGCAGCGTGGGGCTGAAGTGCTGGAGCACTATTCAGCCTTAAAACATTCAGCCATCCCACACCAGCTCAGAGCAAGGTTTGGGCGTTATTTTCTTTGTATGTTGCCCTGTAAGTGTGGCACATTTTCCAAGTGCTCTGTTTCAGAATGCCACAGTGCAGCAAAGAGCACTGAAGAAACCTCAGTTGCGGAGCTTGCAGCTCTTCCACAATATTCTGGGAACACCTGTTTTAGAAGAAGGTAAAAAAATCCAGATCCAATGAAATGGAGGCAAGTTTGAAAGCCCCACTCTTGAGTGCAGGCTTTAGAGAACATGCCTTGACAGCAAGCATGGAAGAGGAACCCCCTACATAAAACAGGTCCCACCCACTCACTCTGCATTCCCAGAATCGTACACAATCCAGCAGATCCCTTTTTCCCCCTGATATTTAAAATCCTGTGTACTTTTAGCCCAGAGTAGCAGTTCTCCTATTACTAGCTTTCCATTAGGAAAAGTAACAGCTCCAGAACTGTAAAAGCTTCCAGGGCCTTGGAACAATCTGAATACGCAGCACATCTCCACTCATGGCTCACTTTGTTCTTTCCAAATATCATTTTAACATTTACTCAGGACTCCTGAATAGACAAAGTTATAAAAACCCAATACTTATGTCCACACGTCCATGCCCTGGACTCCAACAAATTCCTAGCATCCCACTTAGGTAGAATATCCCAGACTAGTTGTTATTTTAATTTCTGCAGGTTCATTTAAGCATCTGCATCTGATTAATAAAAACTGAGATTCACATTTATGCATTTAAGCCAAAGACTTGACCGACAAAAATTTTGGAAATACATTCTCTATCTCTGCCCTGCAAACCACAGAGGGATTTTTGGCTTTTCACAAGGAAAACACCCTTAGGAAAGGTTCAATAAGCATCCGTGTCACTAATACAGAATTTAAAATTATGCATTCTACACAGTTATATGTTTACAATTTAATACTCATTTTACAGAGGTTAAAGTGCAACACAACCTGCCTACAGGACCCAGGACAATGCTTTTTAAATTTCACCTCGAGGCAACATCCCACTTAACAGCTCCTAGCGAGGCACTTTTCCTTCCCCGGGCTGTGGTAACACACGAAAACAAAGCAACACCCCGGTAAATCTATTGGCACGGATGCTGCGGAACTACTCCATGAGGTGACATTTACGAGCATCATTTTTCTCCGAACAACTCTGCTTTCTGCGCCCCCGGCAGCCCGGCCGAGACTCCCGCGGCTCTGGGAGCCCAGAGCACCCCGAGAGCGCGGGGACCTCCTGGGCACAGCCCCTCCAAAGCTCCCCACAACTTCATCCAAAGCTGCTAAAAAATCCAGGACTTCGGAGCTGCGTCTCTACCTTCACTTATGGCGCAACACAGCAGCATCCCCTGCGCCCCTAATGCTGTGCTGGAGGCCTCTTCACACTCTCCTGGAAATAATTTAAATATCTGTAGATAAACAGATGCTTTAACTCCAAGCCCTTCGAAGGTCAGGGATAAGTTACACAGCACTCCGTTTAAACTTCAACACAAAACAATGAAAGAGGAAAAAAACCACCGGTGCACATTTAAAAGAAAAGAACTACTGAGACACACAACCTCGGCGGGGGGGGAAATAAAAAGGTTTAACGTTGCAGGAATGAAAATACAATTCTTTTTATTTCTGAAAAGTCACACTCTGAACTCTTTAATCACATTCAAACTTAGCAGGATGGCAAATTACCAAACTGAAGCATCATAGTAACACAAGCCCATATTCACACTGCAGAATCAAGCACTGTTTATTAGATTTAAGCGAATTTATGACTTCCCGAAGAACATTTCTTACATATATTCACTGTAAATGCTCTGCCATAAAACTTCCAGATTGCCCTGATACACCAAACACTAAGTGCCAGGAAGAAAAAAAAAGTAAATTAGACAAGAATGATGCAACGATGCTCATTAGTATCCAAATTACGGCGTCTTTTGTTTGGAAAATTTAACCAGGAATTCCCTGCCACACAGAACGCCGATTGTGCAAGAGGCTTTAAAAGTCCGCAGAAATTGTAACTCATTGGTACACTCAATACAAATTGTTGATTCTGAGCAATTACTGCAATGGGCACTTGCTTTCAATGAAACAAAGTTCAGTCATCAAACACACCTTTTTTTCCCATTCTAATTAGCCATGTGCTACATTCCCATCACCTTCACATTTCTCTGCCAGATTTCAAAGAAAGCTGGCAGGTTTGTTATGGTAAGACATCCTGTCCCCCGCCACCCCCATTTTACCTACAGCTCCAGGACCCCAAAACTTTCGTAGCACCGTGGCACAGGACCCCGTGCTCCGCAGAACGGCTCGGGCGGTGTTGCGAGCGCAGCAGCTACAAAGGAGCAGCTCGGAGCCCCGGGCAGCCACGGCTCCATCCCCGCAGCACCGCAGCCCCCGAACCCCACGCACCTTCTTTGGTCTGCGCGTTGGTGATCTGCAGGTCGCAGTCGGCCGCCTTCAGCTTCTCCCGGCCCATGATCTGGCGCTTGAGGTCGCTCAGGGAGATGTGCAGCCCGTCGAAGGTGACCGTGTCATAGTTGAGCTTGGAGGAGAACTTGTAATGCACGCACGACATGGCGGGGCGCGGGCGGCGCCCGCTCTGGCGCGGCGGGGCCGCGGGGGTCGGGCAGGGCCCGCGGGGG
>WBMY01006656.1:47356-78571 GCA_013397315.1 Donacobius atricapilla
GATGGCGGCTCCCGCGGCCGCCCCTGCCCTCAGCGCGGCGCCGAGGGGTTTCCCGGCCGACACCGCACGGGCCGCGCGAGCATGCGCAGATGAAGAGCGTCCGCCACGCCGCACGTGACCCGGCGCCGCGCGTGACACGGCGTCACGTGGGCACGGTAGGCCCCGCCCCTTTCCCCGAGCGCCCCCTAGCGGAGCGCGTGGTGCGCGCCCCTCATGGAGCCGCCGGAAATGGAAGGACGGGATTGAGGGGAATATTGGCATTATGGCCCACAAGAGTCACCGTCCTCTGCACTTCACATCGCCAACACGTCGTGCTTTAACCCCCGCCTCTCTCAGGCTATGCGCTGCTGTCGCGTTCAACCCGTCTATTGGAACTTACTGACAACAGTCGCCTCACAAATACTTCTTTCCTAATTTTCAAATCTTTACACTGGAAACCTTCTGCCCACCAGCTGCCGCACTTCTGCCTCAGAGAAATCAGTCCAAAGACGAGTTAATTTTTCAAATAAAAATAGTGAACGTGCTATGAAAAACAGTATGAATTTTTTTTTCATATAAAAATAATTGGAATAAATTCTTCTCATCTAAGATTTTAGTCTGAGCTTGTGCTTGTGCTCAGGACACAGCTGGACAGGGGCTCGGGACACGGCTGGACAAGGGCTTGGGGCACAGCTGGACAGGGGCTCAGGACATGACAAGGGCTTGGGGCACAGCTGGACGGGTTTGGGACACAGCTGGACAGGGGCTCGGGACATGACAAGGGCTTGGGACAAAGCTGGGCAGGGGCTCGGGACAAAGCTGGACAAGGGATGCTGCCATGAGCAGCTGAGCTGTGAGATCAGAGCAGGAGCCTCAGGCAGGAGGGTGCTGCCTTCCCACTGCCAGAGGGTAGGGCCAGATGGGGTATTGGTGAGAAATTCTCCCCTACAAGGGTGGGGAGGCTCTGGAACAGATTCCCAGAGCAGCTGTGGCTGCCCCTGAATCCGTGGAAGTGTCCAAGGCCAGGCTGGACAGGGCTTGGAGCAGCCTGGGACAGTGGGAGGTGTCCCTGCCCATGGCAGGGGATGGATGTCCTTTAAGGTCCCTCCCCCCAAACCATTCCATGACTCCAGGATGTGTCACCAGGTCCCAATTTAGGGAACGCTGCCATGCCCTGGACAAACCAGTCTGACCCAAAGCAAAGGCCTGATGTGCCTGTTCCAGGCTGTTTCCTGCACGCAACAGAAACGCTCTTGTCACATCAAGTGCTCTCAGCCACCCACATTCATAACTTTAAAAAACAAAACATGAACTTCCTGATGAGGCAAGGAAATACCCTGTGGCTTTCTGAGGGGCTGGGTTACTCTGAAAGCCATTAAACACTAGAGCAGTGTTGAAGCTTGGTGGTCTCTGCACACCTGTATGCACCAGGGCTGTTTTTGTACCTTTAAATTAGTTCTGAAAGTTTGAACTCTCACATCAAATCCATTCAGCACTGTTCTCTAAATTCTGCAAAACAACATAAAATGCATTGGCACTTTTTTAGGTCATGTTCACACATTAGTTAAAGAAAGATCAATAAACAGAAACTATTTGCTGTAACATGGAGTTTCAGTGTTTTGCCATGATGGATTATTGGGAGCTGTGTGGGAACTTCATCTCATTCAATACTTTACTGATTTATAAGCAGTTTTACCTGAGCACAGTTCTGCTGCTCAGAGCACTTTTGGCTGAGCTTTGGTCTTTGCTGTTTTAATTCTCAAATACACAAGTACTTGAATTGTAGAATCATAGAATAATAGGATGGTTTGGTTGGGAAAGGACCTTAAAACTCATCCAGTTCCACCCCCTGCCATGGGCAGGGACACCTTCCACTGTCCCAGGCTGCTCCAAGCCCTGTCCAACCTGGCCTTGGGCACTTCCAGGGATCCAGGGGCAGCCACAGCTGCTCTGGGCACCCTGTGCCAGGGCCTGCCCACCCTCACAGGGAACAATTCCTTCCCAAAATCCCATCTAACCCTGCCCTCTGGCAATCTAAGGCTGTGATATTCATTTTCAAGCCTTGAACTGAGGCTGACACAGAATTGTCCGTGTTGTACAACTGAGCAGTACAAAAAGAAACAAACAAAACTTCAGAGCTGAGCAGGACAAATCGGGTCTGGCACCTTCCCAGCCACGCGGGCGGCTCTCCTGGATGAGCAGGCTGACAAGGTGGCAGGGTGTGGAATTGTATTTCCTTCTCCACTTTGTTTTGTCAGCAGCAATGACTCTACTTGTTTTTATTTTGTGACTTCAGCTGTGAGCTCTGCAAGAGGAAAGGAATTCACCTTGCTCTGAGCACCCGGGGCTTGGGTGATCCAAGATCTCAGCTCAAGACCTGCCGGGGCTGAGCCCACGGGGCCAGTTCAGCTGGAACATCCACACTGCTCCCCCCGCCCCAGCCCGGGGTCACCCCCCCACACCGGAGGTTGCCCAGCTGCTGTGGGCAGGCGCTGGCCAAAGCTACGTGTTAGTTAAGAGTGCCTGGTGGTTCTCCAGAGTTCCTGCCAGTTTGCAATCCACGAATGTTCGCCAGCTCCCTGAGGCTCAAGGGACTCAGAACTGAGGGAAACAGAAAGAGTTGTGTTGGAGTACTGAAACAAATCCAGAGACCTGATTTTAGGTCACAGGTAAGGAACAAACAAGGAAGCAAACAAGCAAACCCAGGCTGTAATTACCCAGAGTCCAGGGAGCTGCTCCCTCCTTGGCTTTGCTCACACCCTCCAGCACACCACTGACCCTGCTCACCCCTGTGGGCTGGTGGAAGGTGTCACCCTGTTTTCAGAGGGTCCCGAGCCTGGACAGTCCCACTGCACCCTGACTTTAATGCCCTCTGCACTAAGGAGAAGATTTACTCTATCAATGAGTCAGAAAGGAGATGAGAGCCCATTCCTCATCACAGAATGAATCAGGAGAGGTATGGCAGCTCCTCCCTTTGCGAACAGCGTAAGGGTTATTATCAGAGTAAAATAATAATCAGAGCTAATTTGCTCGGGAAGCCCTAAAAGTCATCTAGAGGACTCCAGCAGTGTCCCCCAAGGAGCTGTCCTGGAGCAGGGCTGCTCCCACCGGGGGATCCGGGCTCCAGCAGCCCACAGCGAGCCCATCCTCTCAGACCCAGTGCCCACCCTGCGTCGTGACCCCAAATTAAAGCAAGATCTCCTCTGCAGAGGGCTTTCCTTTGGTCCTGCCCCCGAAGGGTGCCAGGGGATGAGCTCAGCTCTGGTCTGGCACTGCCCACGGAGCCCTGTGCCCTGGCAGGGAGGGCTGGGGCTGGCGGCAGAGCCCACAGCATCCCGTCCTGCCGCTCCTTGTGGGCACAGAGGGGATCACGCTAATGGTGGGCACATCTCGCCTTCCTCCCGGGAACCCAGGGGCTCTGGGAAGATCCGAGTCGTTATCTCGCCGTTATCACTGCCGGGCATCACCTCCCAACCGGATCCCCCTCGGTACGAGAGCACCAGGATGACCTTCTTGCTTGATGAATTTCCAGTCACTAATTAAACTGCTCGGCGAAAGAAAAGAGAAAATTAACTGGCCGTTGCTGTCTCGGGAGAGAAGGAGCCAGACTCATATTGCTTTTTTTATTTGAGCTTAGGTGGTTTTTTTTTTTTTTCCCAAGGAAAGCGAACCCGCCGCCCCCGTCCCCGCCTGCCACTAGAGGTCATTTAAGCACCGGGATAGGGACCGGCAGCGGCTCCTGCCTTGGGCAGAGACACCTTCCACTGTCCCAGGCTGCTCCAAGCCCTGTCCACCCTGACCTTGGGCACTGCCAGGGATCCAGGGGCAGCCACAGCTTCCCTGGGCACCCTGTGCCAGGGCCTCCCCACCCTCACAGGGAAGGATTTTTTCCCTAATACCTAATCTGACAGTTTGGAGCCATTCCCCCTTGCCGTGTAAAAAGTCCCTTTCTATCTCTCTTGGAGTCCCTTTAGGCAAGAAGGGGTCTCTGAGGAGACCTCAGAGCCTTCTTTTTTCCAGACTGAACAACAAAAAACCTCTGGTGCCGGTTTTGGATGGTTGTTTCTATACCAGGGCAGGAAATGTCCCCCTGGTAACACTCAGTCATGTCCAGTAGCAAAATCAGCAGGTTCATGCCCAGCACAGCCCCACGGCTGGTCCCAGTGTCCTGGCTCAAGTGGCCCCAGAGACTCGCGGGGCACGGAGCAGCCGGGGCTGTGCCGTGGTGTCCGAGCCCTCTGCAGAGAGCAAACACCCCTGGGCACCACTGACCGGGCACTTGGCAGCTCCTGGGCCCGGTGCCACCTGCTCCAGTGGCAGCACCAGTCCCCACCAGCACTCCTCAGCCCCTTCTGCCCAAGCTCCTTGCCTCCAGCCTTTCTTGCTTCCCGAATCTCTGCCCTCTGTGCAGCCTCTGCTCTGCATCCATCCGCTCACACACATCAAAGCTGCCCCAGCTTCCCTCATTCTTAACTTCCCAGTACGTTCCAAACCAGAATTAATTAGAGGGATCAAAGGCCCCTTCTCGCTGTCCCTGGAGCCCTCCCTTGCCAGGCCGGCCGTGCCCGGCTGGCTGCACACAGCAGCTATCACCGGCTGCAGATGCCGGGGATCAGCAGAGGGAGAGCCGAACGCGAGCCCCGCTCCTCTGCAGCTCCCTGCGCCGCTGCACTAATCGCTCAGGAGACGGTGCTGAGCTTGTGCAATCGGCCGGCGATGGGACCGTGGCTGACTTTATCCCTGGATCCTGCCTGTCTTTGAGTCATCCTCGCAGTGAGTCACAGCCGCCGTTAATCCCTTGGAGATAACGGCCTCATGCAGCCCTCTCCAGGCAGGTACTGCTGCCTCTGCGCCTGCTCCCCGAAACCGGGAATAAATCTGTGACAGCTGAGCTTGTGGTGGGAGCACTCCGGGACACACCTGTGGGGTGCTTGTCCTGCCAGCTCCGTGTCACCTTGGGAGCCAGCCCCACCAGAGCCAGGGCCCTCAGCCACCCCTGCTCAGCAGCCCCGGGGGCTTCTGCCTTCCCAGAACCACTTACCCCGTGGGTAAACATTGCCCGTTCCTCCTCTCCTCCAAGGCCCTGGGGACCTCCCTTCCCCAGCAGAGCTCTGCATGCGCAGGAGCAGTACCAGCAGGGTCCTCCTGTGCCTGGGACACCTCCCTCAGCACGGGTGACCTAAAGTCCAGCATCATTTGTGTCCTTCAGTCTAAAACATTCTATACATCTGTCAGTAAATTGTTCCTAGTTTAATTTCTTCCTTTGTTAAAATGTGTTTTATCCCAGCTTAAATCTCTCTCAGTTACACAACTGCTTGTGCCGTCTATCACCAGAAACTTCCCACATGGCAGCTGGGGGCCACAACTGAGTGATCTTTAACCCTCTTGACTCACCTCTTTATCTTTCACCCCGTGGCAGATTTCCAGCCCTCAAGCAGCTCTCACAGCTCCTGCCAGGCCTCTGCACTTCCCACTGCCCCAGGATCTTACCGGTCTGACTGGTGCTGTGCAGAGAAAACCTCCTCCCTGAGAATTGCTTTGGTGGAGAATTTCCCTGTGGATACCCAGGACCACCGAGAGCCACATCATCGCATTGGGCTCGTGTGTGCTGACACCCACCCCGTACCTCGAGCCTGTGCAGTGTTCCCCATCTCTGGGATGTGCTCCCCTTTGCTCATGCTCTTTCCTGGCCGTGCCCTCACCCTCTGCTGCACTCACTGCCAGCTCAGCCTGCAAGACAGGGCCCAGTGTGGGTCTGAGGGGCATCAACCCCTGGGAAACCCCCTTTGATTCCCTCTTTTTTATTTCCATTTGGTACCTGCAGTGGTTCATGAAGCCTCTGCTATTTCCAGAAGCAGCATCCCTTTTCCCAACCTCACCTAAGCCCCAGCAGCAGGAGGAAAGGCCCCATCCTCTCCTGCAATGAGGCACAGGTGAGTGTTGGGTGCTGCCTGCCCTGATCCAGCCCACCGACACTCCCACAGAACCCACCCTGGCAGTGAGCTCAGCACGCAGCAACGCTGCTCTGCTTTTCCCAGCCTTGCACCACCCACAGGATGGGACACCCTGCTGTGCTGGCCTCACCAGGGATGATGCTCTCCTCCTCTGTTGTTCTCCCTAACCCAGGCAGCGGAAGCCACATTTGTATGCAGAGTTTGAGAGCAATTAAATTGAATTCTAATTATTGTATATCGCAAATTAGCAATTTCTACCATGCTAATATTAATTGCTGACACAATGATAAGGCATATCAGGCAGTCAGGATGGAGCAGGAATTTGCTTGCTTGGAGAGATGGTGAAAGCAGAAATCGCTGCAGACATGGATATCCCAGAGCAGGGAGATGTTCCTGGGCTGGGGGCACTGAGGTTTGGATTCAGAGCGGGCTGGAACTGCCAGTGCTCAGGTTGGCTTCCTCAGGAAGGGCCACTGTCGAGGGCACCTGAACCACAGGGTGGGTGTGATGCAGCCGTGCCTGCTCCCTCCTCCCCAGCTCAGGGAGTTCGGGTGTATTGTTGCATTTGTGGAAAATTCAATTAAAGAAGCCAAAGGTTGATTCTCAAGCGACAGCTTCCTAATCCCTGCCTAGAGCTGCTCTCCCAATCCCCCTGGGATGTTCCTCCTCGGGAGAGAGGGAGGTGGCAAGAAGGGCATGGGCTAGGAGACCCAATGCCATCGTGTTTGTCACGTTCCGTGAAGTTCCTGTAGTGGCCTTCACCTCTGGCAGGCTGGAATCCCAGCTGAAACCACGCTGGGACTGTAGGGGTGGGCACTGGTGCCTGTGGGGATGGACAAGGACGTCGGGCTCCAGCCGAGCCCTGGGACTGACACTCTGGTTCGGCAGGACCCGCTCTGAGCGTGTCGCAGGCGCTGTGGCAGATGCTGGCTGCCAGAAAGGCAGCTCTGTCCTCACCGTGCCAGAGCCAGCACGTACAGCATCCTTCCATCACGCGGGGAGAGCCGAGGAGATCAAAGCCGAGGCAGCTGGACGAGCTGCTGTGGATAAGCGCTTCCCTTGGGAGAGTTACTCAAGGACGCAGCAACCCCTGCAGCGGTGGAATGAACCCCGACAGAGCCTGCAGCGGGCACCAAGCTGGAGATTTGCTAGGAAGCCCCTCCTGAGGGGGTGCTGCGGGTCCCTCAGAGCCCCTGGGAGTGGCTGGGCTGGTGGGGGCTGCCGGGAGGGAAGCCAGGAGTGCAGGGATGTCCCTGACAGCTGGAGTGGCAGCTGGGATAAATCCTCAGCACGTGAGGCTGGAGGCAGATGGGGAGGGCTGTGGTGCTGGGCAGGCCGGTGGCGCACAAGCAGAGCTGGGAGAGGCTCAGCAGGCAAAGGAAGGGCAGTGAGCATCCCCCAGGACTGGCATTTCCCATCACTCATCCCCCCGGGACTGGAATTCCCCGAGGGGCTTGTCCCAAGCAGGCTCCGCTCACCTACAACTACAGTGATTTAATATCAATGAGGTCATTTTGTCCCGAGGGTTATTTATCTGTCTATTGAAAAACCCCGGCCCTGCATGAGTCACCAGGCTGCACTACAGCCCTGTGATGAATTACACTTGGACACATGCTAAATTACATTTACCAATAAATTTATGCAGATTTCTCCTGTAATCCTTCTCCTCATCAAAAGTAGTAATGCTTTCTCTAATGCAAATGCACTGCGAGAGCCTCGCCACATCAAACGGGAGCTGGGCTGAGTAGTTCGGAATTCAGAACGATAATCTTCATTGTGCTCATGAATAACCATTTCCCACGCATGAATATTCAACAAAGGCTTGGCAGAGCCTGGCGGCTCCTGCCAGAGCCCCCTCCGAGGCGTGTCCCAGTGTCCAGCAGCTCTGGGCAGCCCTGCAGGAGATTTCACAGCCCTTTCCCTCCCTGCTTTGAGCGCCGCATTTGAGGGGCTCCACTAGCGAGCTCGGAGCGGGTGCAGGGCAGTGGGAGACCTGCAGCTTTGTGGGTGTTGTGCTGAGCTCTCCTCTCCATCCAGACCTTTCCATCCCACGACCACAACCTCCCCTGGCACCCTCAGCCCAGCCCGTGGGCCCCATCATGGGGTCGCACCCTTGTGGAGACCAGGAGGGTCCAGCACCCCGCTCACCCAGTGCCTTTGGCACTCCCCCACGCTCCTGAGCAGCACCTCGCTGGCACAGGGCGCCCAGAGAAGCTGTGGCTGCTCCTGCATTCCTGCAAGTGTCCAAGGCCAGGCTGGACAGGGCTTGGAGCAACCTGAGGTAGTAGTGTAAGGTGTCCCTACCTGTAGCAGGGGTGGAATGAGATGATCTTTAAGGTCCCCTCCAACCCAAAAGAGTTTGGGATTCTCTGATTCTTTCTCGGGAGTCCCTGCAAAAACACGGCAGTGTCTGCTCCTCCAGCTCCCAGTCCAGCTGTGTCACAAGGAAAGGCTCCGGCTTCCCAGCTGCTTCTCTGGGGAGGGCAGGAGAAGGCAGGTGGGAAGCTCAGGACAGCGGGACAGGTCTGCTCAGTGACCTTCCCAACACCCAGGCAGGAAGCACTCACCACGTAATGCCCCAGGCTGGGCGCACCAGGGATCACTGAACACCCCCGGGGTGCTGGAGGGGGGATGCTGAAAGTGTAGAGCCCTCACCAACCTCTGATCAGTGGGGTTTACATTTTTATTCATTTTAAAGATGATTACATTCTGAGCAGTGATGATCCAAGCTAATGAACTGCCTGCTGCTTCGTGGCATGGCAGGAGAAGTCGGATTGCTGGAGTTGTGGGCTTTTTCCTTCAGTCCAAAACACAGACAATATGGAAATAAATGATTTTTTCACTGTTGTTTAATATAATTTTCTCTGTTCTGAGTTTTATGCCCTGGTACCCTGGCAGTCTCAGCGCAGGGCAGCTCTAGCACTCCAGAGAGTTCCCTGCCACCTGGATCAGCAGCGAGGAATGGGAGAAGAGCCAGGAGAGGCTGCAGCTGAGGCTGCTGAGGCTGCTGCCTGGGAGAGGGGCAGCTCTGCAGGGCACTCACTCTAGCTCAGCTGAGAAAAACTGCCCCAAAGGCTTCTTTTGCAGCCCAGAAACACCGGCTGCAGGGTCTCCATCATCTGGGTGGTTAAAAGGCCCTCGAGCTCCAAGGTGAGAGCCTCTGGGACACACTCTGAGTGATTTATGGCTTCTCCAGTCCACAGCCAGCTCAATGCCCTTCTTCTATTTATTTTTCTTGTTATCACTGTGAAATAAATATGAGGAGGATATAAATTTAGACTCTCAATCCAGACTTTGCTGCTGCAGAACCAGCAAAGGGGGAGCTTGGGGTTGTGATTGTAGCACTCCCAGATCAAAAGATAATTCCATATCGCCTGCTCTGCATGAGAAGTTCTTACCTGCCATATCTGGAGGAAAATCAAGCTTGGAAATGCACAAAAACACCCCTAGAGGACTGGGGGGTGCTGGGGAAAGCAGCAGCCCAGCAGGTATTTGCCAGGAGCCACCCCAGGCACGCTGGCTGTGCCTGGCAGCGATGTGGCCAAGCATCACCAGGGGAGGGGCTGCACCTGCTGCTGCCCTCCTGCATCCTCTGCTGCTGCTCTGCATCCTCTGCTGCCCTCCTGCATCCTCTGCTGCCCTTCTGCATCCTCTGCTGCTCTTCTGCATCCTCTGCTGCCCTCCTGCATCCTCTGCTGCTGCTCTGCATCCTCTGCTGCCCTCCTGCATCCACTGCTGCTGCTCTCCTGCATCCTCTGCTGCTGCTCTGCATCCTCTGCTGCCCTCCTGCATCCACTGCTGCCCTCCTGCATCCACTGCTGCCGTCCTGCATCCTCCACTGCTGCCCTCCTGCATCCTCTGCTGCTGCCCTCCTGCATCCTCTGCTGCTCTTCTGCATCCTCTGCTGCCGTCCTGCATCCTCCACTGCTGCCCTCCTGCATCCTCTGCTGCTCTCCTGCATCCTCTGCTGCTGCCCTCCTGCATCCACTGCTGCTGTTCTGCATCCTCTGCTGCCCTCCCGCATCCACTGCTGCTCTCCTGCATCCTCTGGACACAGTGCCTGGGTGAGGGCTGTTGTTCTACACAGCTCGTGGGGCTGCTGCAGGCGTGCTGGACGTGGTTCCCCCCCATCCCGGGTGCCCAGCACGGCCTGGAGCTACAGCTCCCATCTGTCCTGTGCCAACCTCACCTGTGCCACTGCTGCTTCACTAAGATTTCTGAAGGTTCAGGCTATGAAATCCTGCCCTTGGTATAAACATTTTAATTACAAGTTTCCGGGACTTCTTTCCTAAGATAAACACATTTTAATTGCAAATTGCTTCTGCTGCCTTTACCCACCCCCCAGCATTGCCAGCAGCTGCTGGATTTAATATTTAATGAGACTGCTCCGGGCTGGGCTGGATGTGGCAGTGGGGCTGGGGGACACTGGAGCACCCTGAGAGTGCCTGGAGTGAGCCATGGGGACAGCCTGGGCTGCAGGAGAGGGGCAGCTCCTTGCTCCTGCAAAGGAAGCAGCACGGCTGCGGGTGACCCTGGCACCAGGGCTTGGAGCACAGCAGCTGTGACGTGTGCCCCTGGCAGAAGGGACAGGGTCACCTGTGGCGAGCGTATCCCACCCAGCGGGTGCGCGGAGGCTCTGGGCAGTTTCTGGGCTTGGCCCCCACGGCAGAGGGCCTGGCCATGGCCGCCTGCCCATCACTTCCCATCTGCCCCACCGTGGTGGCACGGCCGCGGGCGGGAGCTCCGTGTCCCCAGTGCCACCGTGCCCGTCCCCGGAGCCCCCCTGCCACGAGGAAATGCCATGAGCTGCTCGTGTGGCTTGTAGGTCAGGTCCCTGGGCACGAGGCACCACGTGTCAGAGCCCTGCGGCCACCAGAGCTGCGGCCAGGGCTGCAGGTCCTGCGGGCTGGGGGGTTTGTCACCTCTGCGGTGCCTGGGTGGCTTCTCCGGTGACACCCTGAGCTGGCAGGGCTCAGCAAACATCTGCACGGGGTGCTGTGCCATGGGGAGCCCAGGGGGGCCCCAGGACCTCGCTCTGGCACGTGTGTTCAGCTGCCACCCCTCCAGCCTGAGCCACATGTGCCGCCCTTCCCAGGCATGGGTGTCACCCTGGCTGTCACCATGGGTGTCACTGTGGCTGTCACCATGGGTGTCACCATGGGTGTCACCGTGGGTGTCACCTTGGCTGTCACCGTGGCTGTCACCATGGGTGTCACCGTGG
Source organism: Donacobius atricapilla (assembly GCA_013397315.1). Taxonomy (NCBI): domain Eukaryota; kingdom Metazoa; phylum Chordata; class Aves; order Passeriformes; family Mimidae; genus Donacobius; species Donacobius atricapilla. The sequence continues at coordinate 58,511 of WBMY01006656.1, forward strand.
GTGTCACCTCAGTTCTGCCCATGCTGTGGGTCTGGCTCCAGCTCAGGGACACGTGCTCAGCCCCACATGGGCCCTCGGCGTGTTTTAAACCCACCCTGCACCACCAGAATCTCACATAGGAAACCAGCTGAGAGCTCCCACTGCTCTGCCTTTTATTCCTTCACTTTTCCCCCCCTTTTCTCTCTTGAAATCTTCCTTTGAAACCCAAACTTCCTGCAGTTTGAAATGGACAATCAGGCCGCCCCGGCAGCTGCAGCCCAAGAGCTTCAGCTCTTGGCAGGAGGATCAGAACTACAAAACTATTTCTTTGAGGAAAATTATGCATTCATCCAGCTCATTTGAAACAAAATATGATTTGCAATTTAACTTTCCATAATGAGCTCCTGCTATTATACCGTTTCCATAATGGCTGGTTTCATTGGAACAGATTGTTGGTGCACATGGTTTACAAAACATTTTCAATGCAAGCTCCGTTTTTTCTTATTTTAAATAGCAACAGCTGCTAAGCATGATAATTATTGTATTTCATCAAAATAAACTTACCGAGTTACTTCTTGATGCCACTCATCACAATTTTCCAGCGGACCTGCAGGTTATTAGAGAAGCTGAAACTTTACTTCAGCAAAGCGAGAGCAGCACCTCATCCAACTCCCTGCCACAGGCAGGGCCACCTTCCACTATCCCAGGCTGCTCCAAGCCTGGCCTTGGACCCTGCCAGGGATGAGGCAGCCACAGCTTCTCTGGGCAACCTGTGCCAGGGCCTCACCACCCCAAGGAGGAGCTTTTTCCCAATATCTAATGTCAGCCTACTCTCTGAGAGTTTGAAGACATTCCTCCTTGTCCTGTCACTCGGTAAATAGCCTCCCTCCATCTTTCCCGTAGGTTCCCTTTAGGTACTGGAACACCAGGAGCAGGCAAGGAGAAGCGCTGGTAATTAATTCCTGATTGCATTTACCTGCATCACTGTTTCCCATGGTGTCCCCAGGGCACCTGGCAGGACTCCCCAGCTCTGCAGTGGCCCCAGAGCTGCAGCCACAGGCACAGAGCTCCCATCCCCAAACACCCCAACACCCCCAGCTCCTGCTGAGCTTCTCCAACACCAGCTCAGGTGGTGAAGGACGATTTTCTCCTCTAGTGACTGGAGGGAGGATAAAGGCAGAGCGACAGGAGTTTATTAGTAAAGAGCAGGTGAAAGTCGTATTTGTTGAAAATTTTCTGGGGAACTTTTGAGAGCTGTGTTTAGTGGCTGTGGTCGGCCGGAGATTTATGGATGTGCAGGATAACGATGCTGGAGAAGCTATTCCAGCCCCCAGTGAAAGGCTGCCCTTTACAGCACCTCAGCGTTTGGATTTAGATGACAGGTAGTAATGGCACCGCAGAAACCATTACTGTCCATCAAGTAAATAATGAACACGCGATATAAACGGTTTGGCCTTACCCAGACTCCCATGAGCTATGGCAAACAGTAAAAATCCCCCCTAAAATCCAACCCAGAAAGGATAAAAGATGATTTGGAGGAAGGAACAGGCTGCAGGAATAGGGGCTAGGGAGCTTCCCTGGCAGCAAACAGCAGAGAGGGCAGTGCATTTGTCCTGAGGGAGATGTGGAACCAGGGGAAAAGGGTGACACAGAGCTCCGCGCTGCAGGCAGGACCCAGCTGCCATCTCCCCTCCGCGGGCTCCGTGCCAGCGCCAGCTCCCGCAGGCTGACTGCGCCTCGCCGCCGGGTTTGTCAGCACAGCCCCAACACGGCAATTAAAGCCCTCCCTGGGGAGGCGAACGGGAGCGTCAGCCCCCGGGGCCGGCACACACCGCCCCGGCACTGGGAGCCATGCGGGATCCCCCCGGCAGAGCCCTCGGGCTCGGCGGGGCTGCGCCGGCGCCCACCGGGGCTGCGCCTGCACCGAGCCCCACCGTGCCCGGCCCCGTTCCACCTGCGGGAGCCGTGGGTGACCCCAAGTGACGGCTGGAGCCGACGCTGCCCCCGGAGGTTTCCCGAGCCGCGGTTCGGGATGCTCTCCTGGCTCTCCCGTCCGTGGGATCATTCCAAGGGCAAGGACTGAATCACTCCAAGCCTTGTGCTCTGGCCAGCGGAGCCCGCACGCCCGCGCTCGTTTCGCAGTGTTTACAGAGCTCCCACGATGATCGAACGCTGCACAAAGCCATCGTCGGATAAATATAGAGCTCTGCAGCACCATCCATCAGGCGGCCGGGGATGGGCTCAGGGGTGGGCTGTGGGGCCGCCGGCCCCCGGGGCAGGGCAGGGCAGGGGGTACATCCGCACACGGCTCCCGGCCCCGCGCCGCCCTGCCCGCCACGGGGGTGACCGCAGGCGCTGCCCGGCTGGCCAGGAGCGGGCCGGGGCTATCATCCTGTTTATCACGGGCTGGAGGAAAGAAAACAAGGTAATGGGGCGTTTGCTGATTCAATTCGCTGAATTTGAACAAATCTTTTTAATCCCCCTCCCCCGGGGATTGGAAAGGTCAGGAAATGGGCAGAATGTGCGCTTTCAGGTATTGAAATTAAACTTGTTAAGAAATCCATATTGATTTGCACTTCTCGGAGAAATATTGAAGCCTCCGGATTTAGCCTGGGTATTGATTTTCTCTTCCAGGGGAAAGACATCGGCACAGAGGGAAGATATTACACGTGGCAGTAAACACCTTCAATCACTGCCCGCTCTGCCTCCGTGAACACAAACAAACGGCCCCGGCACTGCGGCTTCGGCTGCACCGCAGCCTGTCCGTGCCCCAGGCTGCTCAGCGTTGAAGAGGGATTTGGGCTGTGCCCTTAAGGCCCTGGTTTAGTTTCTGGTCAGCCACAATCAAAACCAATGTTCGGGAAGCTCGAGATGGTCCTTGTAGGTCCCTACAACTGAACTCTTCCCCTCCATTCTACTCCGTGTTTAGCACTTCCAGCCCTTTCACTGCTTTGCTTTTAAATATTGCCCTAAGATGGGTGTGCAACTCTCCTTTGACTGTTTTTAACACAGGCAATCAGCAACTAGGCAATTAAGAGGCCTAATTAGCATCTGAATCAGCCTTCTCCAACAACCCCCTTTGCAACAGCAGCAAATAAGGGCGAGGGAGTTGAAATTCTTCCCCGTGAGGGCGGTGAGGCCCTGGCACAGGGTGCCCAGAGCAGCTGTGGCTGCTCCTGGATCCCTGGCGGTGCCCAAGGCCAGGCTGGACAGGCCTTGGAGCAGCCTGGGACAGTGGAAGGTGTCCCTGCCCATGGAACGATACCAGCTTTAAGGTCCCCTTCCAACCCCAAAGCGTTCTGATTCTGCGAAGGAAGCGCCTGCAGCCCTCGTGGGGCTCTCTGTGGGGCTCCAGGGAGGATTTCACTCCAGCAGAGCTCCGTGCCGGGTGTCCCAGCGACCTGTCCGTAATTCCAGGAAGGATTAGGATGTGCCCCGGGAGCAGCCACGCTCGGACTTTGGGCAGCAGAGGCTGCTCAGACTCACACACTGCACAGCAGATGTTCCCCCTCTGCCCAGAGCAGGGTGAAGGAGAGCCCCGCTGGCCCCGGATCACCCCTGGGGACCCTGTGGGAATCTGCCACTTCTGTCAGAAGGTTAAATAAGATTTCAATTAAGTGACACATCACCACAGACCAACTGCTTCAAAACTGCCTCCTCTTAGACGAGCTCAGCTCCAGGGGGAGAGTTAAAAGCCGAACCTCCCTCTGCTCGAACGCTCCTGGCAGTGCCAGACCCACCTCCCTCCTCCGTGCCGGCCACGCTGCGCCCCTCTCCAGTGCCCACTGCTGGGTCAGTGCGACCTATTCAGCCAAGGAACTTGCCAAACCGGACAATTTTATTGTTTTTTCTCATGGATCTCCCAGCCATTAGGGAATCACACCCCACCCGCAGGCGGCCGCAGCCGCTCCCGCAGCACCACGGTCGCGCGTTGCCCCCTCGGCTGTGCCCAGACATCTCTGACTGCGTGTGTATCAACTGGAGGGAAGTAATTCATTTTCTTGCAACATTAGAGGTGAATTAAACGCTGGATACTTGCTACCAGTCACTGGAGTAATTCTGCTCCTGAGTCCTTTCATGGCCTGAATGGAAGGAAGGAAGGAAGGAAGGAAGGAAGGAAGGAAGGAAGGAAGGAAGGAAGGAAGGAAGGAAATAAGCCCTTTCGAGACCACAGAAAATTGCAAAAGGATGTTTCTTCCAACCCGACATGACAAAATTGAATTCCAAGCTATTTAATGCATGCACGAAACGCCATAGAGGAACCCAGCCCGAGCACTCCATCCAGCACGACAGGGAAAGGGGTTCAGAACACAAGCATTGCTCTGGCACTAACTCCGTGCTCCCAGCTCCAGACTTCCAGGCGATTCCACCTAGGTGTAACTACCGGGTTAAGGGTTCTCACAGACAGGGCTATCGCCAGCATTTCCATGGACACACAGCTATGGGAACACCGTGGTTATGATCACACGAACGATGGAGACCTCGGGAAGCCGCTGTCCCGGGGGGTTGGAGCCCGCTCAGTCCCAGGGCACCGGGGCCAGGGTCCCAGTGGCCCCGTCCCCTCCCCGCTGGGGGTCCCGCTCCCACCGCGGGCGCAGCGGCCAGGCCCGGCCAGTGGCATTTCAGGAGTGAAGAACCAGCCCCACGGGCAGGGGCACGGGGAGCCTCTGGGTTTGTCCTTAAAAACGGGGTTTCACAGGTTACACCGTCACGAGGGTGATGCCATGCAGCCTGCCCACGGCCCAGCCCGCCTCACACCGGCGTGGTTCGTCTGTTGGCCGGGTTGTTGTGCAAAGACTCCTTGAACTCTTTGGGGATGGAGTTATGGACCTGTAAAAAACCGTGGTCCCGTTCCGAGTTGAGCAGCGTCCCCATGGTAACCTTGGAGGGATCCCTGGAGAGGGTGAACATGGAGATGTCGGTGGAGGGGATGGTGCTGAACCCTTTGCTGATGGGCGACATGTCCCGGGAGCGGGGCTCGGTGGAGCGGGAGCTGGACCGCCGGCGGAAGCGGTACCTGTAGGGCGGGAGGCGGGTGAAGGCCGACCTCTTCAGCAGCTCCGAGTGGGACCTGGCGCGGATCTGGCGGTGCTTCTCGATGTACATGTGCACGGCGATCACCCCCACCATCTCGGCGATGATGAAGGACAGCGCCCCGAAGTAGAAGGACCAGCCGTAGGAGTAGCTCTTCTTGGAGTCGCTCTGCCCCGGGTCCCCCGCGTTGGCCGAGATGTAGACTATGATCCCGATGATGTTGCTGAGACCTGCGGGGGGACAGGCGCTCACCTGAGAGGCAGGGGTGGAGTGGGGACGTGTCCCCATGGGGCACCAGCCCCTCTGCCAGCACACTTGGACCAAATCCCCTTGCAGCCTGCCAATCTCCCAGGATACCTGTATATTCCCTGGCACATCCCCTTATTCCTGTATATTCCCAGGCAGTGGAAGGCAAGGAGGGGTAACCACTGTTTTGTCTAGGAGAGGGACATTTCAGGAGCTGGCTTTGCTTCACTGAGCAGTGAATGCAGGAGCCCGGCTGGTGCCATGCAGCAGCAGAGCCAACCTGAGGGGTCCAGGGGGATCCCAGCATGAACCCCAGCTCGCCACGGCCCTGGGAGCACAGGGAAGCTGGAATGGTTCTGTCTCCTTCCATTTCTGGTGGAGTCCTGAGGCTTTGTTTGGGACAGGGGCAGCCTGTGCCCCGCCAGCCGCCAGCGGGGCTGTGCTGCAGGCTGGGGAGAGGCTGGTGCATTCCCAGATTTACTTAATGAATCAATTATGTTCTCTCTGCTGTTTTCTCATCTGCATCAGCAGCTCCTGCCAGCCAAGGAGGGAGAGTCATTTGTCTTTTTGTGGGGAGAAGAAAAACACAAAATAGAGCGGTTCCTTGAGACAAAGACATTGTCACGCGATAATCAGGGGAAGCGTTGGGGAACAGCACAGAGAAATGAGTAATCCAGCAGGAGCAGCCTCTCCAGAGAGTGATTTCCATGTGGGACTGTGGCAGCCCCTCTGCCTGGTCCTGCTGCTGCTGGCACGGTGCCCACTGCCTGTCCAGGATGGAGGGCAGAGCCCCCCGGCCCTGTCCCAGGGGCTGGTGACCCCCAGGGGAATGGCAGCGCCCCAAGAGCCCCTCCTGGGCTGTGCCCCCACACAGACCCTGCTTGAGGCAGAGCAGGGCAGCACCTGAAGCCCTGTCTGGCACAGTGACCATGGCCAGAGACCCCTGGCAGTTTTTCCCTCCCGTGGGGATTTCCCCAGAGGGCTGGAACAGCTCTCAAACCTCAGAATCTCTCTGTGCTGACAGCCTGGGAGGACCCACATCCCCCTCGTGCTCCCCCGTGTGCCCCAGGCTGGAGGAGCCAGCGGGCAGCTCCTACCTGCAGAGACGAAGAAGATGCCGGCGCTGAGGATGACGTTGTGTTTGCTCTTGTAGAACTCGCTGGCGGCCACGCACAGGCCCCCGAAGAACAGCAGCCCCACGCTGAGGATGGGGAAGATGCTGGACGCTCTCACCGCACCTGTGGGACAGGGAGGGGGGCAGGATCAGCCCCCAACGCCCCGGGACCAGCACCAGCAGGGGAGGATCTGTGCAAGGGCACCCCTTGTGCTGCCAGGATGGAGGGGGAGACCCAGCACTGGTCCCCACCGTGCCTCCTCTGCTTGTCACGGAGTCCTGGAATGGTCTGGGCTGGAAAGGACCTTCAAACTATCCAGTCCCACCTCCTGCCATGGGCAGGGACAACTTCCACTATCCCAACTAGCTCCAAGCCCTGTCCAGCCTGGCCTTGGACACTTCCAGGGATCCAGGGGCAGCCACAGCTGCTCTGGGCACCTTGTGCCAGGCCCTCCTCACCCTCACAGGGAAGGATTCCCTCTGTATTTCTCACCTAAATTTCCCCTCTTTCAGTGGAAAGCATGGGCAGTCCCAAGGCTGGGTGAGGGTGACCCCGCAGACGAGGGACACTGTCCCCCCCTTGTGAGCATGTGACAGAGGCTGGGCACAAGTGACACCCCCAACGTCCAGAGCCACACGTGTGTGCCAGGCTGCCGAGGGCTCACCCCAACCTCTGCGTTTCCAAGCACCAACAGAGGCAGCATGGGCACGGGGCAGCCCTGCGGTGGTGGCAGCCCTGGGCGCTCCCTGAGCTGCTGGGGCTGGAAGGAATCCTGGCAGAAGGGCCCCGTGCCCATGGCCTGGTGCTCAGCCCCAAGCCCCTGGCTGACCCCGCTGCTGCTCATCCAGTTGTTGCTCTGGACTCTCAAATTTCCACATCTCTGCTCACCCAGCGGAGAGGAGAGCGAGTTTAATGAAATGGCTTTGCAGTTTCAGTCGATTAGTGCTGAAGTTCTCCCACCCCCTCTCACATTTAAAGTAAAAAGTCTATTTTAAAGCCCCCAGGAGTGGAATTTTAATGGAGCTTCTCTGTATTTCTCTGCTTTAATAATGGCCCTAATCGAGGGAAGAGAGCCCAAGCCAAGGCACAGTGTATTTTTGGTGCAGCAGGTAGTGATCTGCTGCATTCATTACTCTCTACTGTCATTTTGGAAGCTGATCCATGCAAGAAAGTGCATTGGGCTGGGCTTTAAGGTCCCTTCCGACGTGGGCCATTCTGGTATTCTGTGTGAAAGCCTGGGATTCTGCCCCAAAGCCCTGCCGGCCCCTGAGGCAGGAGGACCCACATTTCCCAGGAAATCTGCCGGCTCAGTTTCCCTCTCTCCCTGTGCCTGGCTGCCCTGGCAGAGCACGTGGCCGATGCTCGCTGGGCTCTCCCAGCAAATCCAGCCTGGCTGGAGGCTCGGGGGACAGGGACACCAGCACGGACAGGGCATGGGGACGTGTCCCTGTGGTGCTGCAGCCCGGACTGCGGGGTCCCAGCCCCCCAGGGGGACACCAAGGCTGAGCAGCTGCTGCTGGCCTGGCCCAGGGACAGCGAGTGCCAGGCCAGTGTGCCATGAACAAGGGGCGCTGCAGCGTGGCATGGCCCTGCTCGGGTCACCCTGAGGGTCCCTGAGGCTGCACGGGGCGCCTGGGGGGCCAAGACCCCCTCAGCCTCCTGCCGGGTGACCCCAGGGGCCAGGGAGGGGGTGCCCTGCAGCGTGAGGGGCCCCGGGGATGTGTGCCACGGGGGAGCAGACTCACGGAGGAGATACTCGGCCGTGTCTTGTTCGTAGTCTGCATCCTCAGGGAAGTGGTCGATTTTCTTGCACACTCCTCGGAAGGTTCCTGGGGAGACACGAGGAAATGCTCAGAACCCTGCACTGGCCAGGCTGCGCAGCAGCCCAGGGCCTTCATGTGGGGCCCTTCGATGTCCCCTTCAATGGGGACACTGAGGCACAGAGTGGGACTGCTCTGGAGCAGCAAGGGGCAGGGAGAAGCGGCAGGAACTGCAGCCCCTCCTTGGAAGGGCAGCCCCCTCAGCACCCTGGCTCCAGAGCACGCGGTCAGGTCATGCTGGCTCAGTCCCCTCTGCCATGGGGCTGGGGAGGACATGTCACCAGGGACCAGGGCTCCGGGCAGGACAAGCCAGCCCTCAGGGCGTCCTGCACGGCGGCGCGCTCCCAGGCTGCGCTCGGGGGAGCTGAGCAGCACGACAGGCATCAGCCAAAGCCTGAAGATGAAGCTCTGGAGGAGGCAAGCTGTCATCCAGAGGGAGACACAGCATCCGAGGGAGAATCGCCTGCTCCCGTTGCTTTGGGAACTGTGGGAGAAGGGGATGCACTGGGCGCGGTGAGGACACCAGCTCCGCAGCACGGCCCCCAGCCTCCCCCTCCTCCCCGCTCCGGCCTTCTACCCACCTTCTCCCGGTACCCAGAGCCAGCAGACTGTGCCCCACGCACCCCAGAGCTGCCCCCCACGAGCCCCCCACGAGTGCAGCCATCAGGCACTGCCAGAGGGGGCTGCACCGATGGAGTCCCGGGCTGAGCAGGCACGGGCAGAGCAACGCGCCCGGCTGCCCAGGGGAGGGGCGGGCAGGGGGCAGCCCCGGCTCCATGGCTTCTATTCACACTCTGACATTTATTCTGTCTCCTTTACTCCCTCTGTTCACCAACTGATGCTCGTCGTCATGGCAATGCTGAGCCACCTGACACACAACTTTCAGACTCCAAACACGCACCACAACAAGGCTGCAATCCCAAAAAGCCCCCTCTGACCTCCAAGACGCTCCCCGGGGAGGGAGCCCTGCCCCTGGGAGCTGCGGCTGGAAATGGCTGCAGGGATGGATGGGGCGGCTGCTCAGGGTCCTGGCTGGGGGCACAGCCCCCGCAGCAGCCGGGCCGCGGGTCACAGCCTCAGCCGCCAGGCCCCCGGCCCCCTGTGACGGCAGATGCAGCTCCATGTGCTCCTCTCCCGCCTTTACAGCTGGGCCTGGGTAAAGGACACCGGGATGATCGCAGGGGGACGTGCTCTGGCTCCGGGCACTCGCAGCCCCCGCTAAGGCCACCCTTGGGTGCCCTCCCCAGCGCCCAGAGATGGGGGCACGGCCCCGGCACGGCCCCTGCGCTGCGGGCAGGCTGCACCGGGGCTGCTGCCCCCCCGCCGCTGCTGCCGGCGGTCGGGCTCCTCTCCGGGCCCGGGGACCGCCCGGCTGCTGGTCCCAGCACATCCCAGCCTGCTCCTGAGCCCTGTCCCAGGCGCTGCCCGTGCTCTGTCCGCCAGCCCGAGCCCCAGCCCCGGGTTTGATTCCTCTGCGGCCGCTGAGCCCCAGCGCGGCGGTGCTGCCGCCGGTGCCCGCTGCCCGCTCGGCTGGCTCGGCGGTGGAGCTCAGGCATTTCCTCTCCCTATTAGTCTGAGTCCCAATTAGCCCTCCTGGCTTAGGGCCGCGGTTCCGTGCCGGAGCCCCCGAGCCCCCCAGCCCCGGGCAGCAGCGAGGAACCGGAGCCGCCCGTCCCTTCCTTCAGCAGGAGGGGTCAGCGTGAGCAGCCCCAGCGGTGCCACCAGCGGTGCCACCAGCGGTGCCACCAGCCGTGCCACCAGCGGTGCCAGCCCTGCGGCCACCCCCGGCCAGGAGCGGAGCCCCCCTCTGCCCCAGCCTCGCCCAGCCGCGGCTCAAACTCTCCGTGGCAAGGTCTCGCCTCACTCCAGGGAATCCCCTCCCGCTGGGAAACCTTCCAGGGCTTTCTGTCTCTGCCAGCCGTGGGACCGCGGGGTGCCCGCGGGGTGTCCCTCGCTCCCGCAGCCAGCCCTGCCTCTGGGGGGTGACACCGGACTTCATTTGGAAGGGATGAACCCGTACTTCAGCCTCTGCGGCCGCGGGTTTGTGCGGGCATCCCTCCCCTGCCTCCCTCCCTGGCTGCCCGCAGCGCTGTTCGCATCCCGCGCCTCCCCGGCCGGGCGCTGGGAGAGCCCCCGGAGCCCCCGGAGCCCCCGGAGCCCCCGGAGCCCCGGCGCAGGGCAGGGTTTGTGCTTCCCCCGCTCTGCTGGACGCGCTGAGCTCCCGCACCGCGTTTATCGGCACATGCAGAGGCAATTAATTGATCTGATCTCAGGCTGTTTTCCTCTCAGAGCCCTTTCCCCGGGGAGCGCCGGGGGCACGGGGAGGGGGCTGTGAGGGAAATACGGTTGCAGGGGTGGAAATACAGCCAGGAATATCGATCCCAGCCCGACGAGCCAGAAGACTAAAGAGCTCCAGTTACGGTGTTAAAATCTCATTACTTTTCATCTGGTGGAACAGTTTTCCAGAGACCATTCTGGGTGCTGCTGGTGTGTGCAAAGGAAGACTCAGGCTGAGGAGGATGAGCTGAGACCACTCTTAAATGAGAACAAAATTCCTTGCTCCCCTCGTAGTGGCTCAGACAGAAGTCAAGGTCACATTCCAGCCCTCAGCTCTCTGCTTCTCCTGATAAATCCAAGTGCTTTATCTCCCAAGTTGTGGTTTCCAGTAATGGCCTTCCTAAAGACACTGTGCTACACTGAGTCCATCTGAAGCAAGTGGCGGGTCATTATGGTCTAAGTTCTCTGAAAATTAATATTTTGGAGAACCAGAGGTCGGAGCTGAGCTGGGAAGTGCTGGGGTAGGAAGGAGCCTGCTGCACAATCCCAGAGATGCTCAGGCTCTGCACTCCCTGAGTAACAAGAGCAAGATACCTAAATATCTCCGAGGAATTAAAACTTCAGGGCTCTCTTTTTTTACCCTCCCACCCACCTCCCAGATGCTTGGAGAGATGGAAAGAAATTCATCCGTATTCCTTCCCTTCCCCAGCTCCAGGCTCTGCAAGGGATCCTGAGGCTCTTTGCACAAGGTCCCTGGTGTGAGGGTGCAGAGCTCCGGGGGTTTGGGTCTGTCTCAGCCATGGCAGCGCCCAGTGGCTGCTGCACAGGGCTCAGCAGGTGGCACCGAGCCGCTCCTGTGGGCCCGGGGAAGGCTGGGGGGGTCTCAGCCACCCCCCAGCACCCTGTTTGCCTCCTGCCTCACCAGATTTTCAACACAGCCTGAGTTCAAAGACACACAGCAGCTCAGAAGAGCATCAGAGGAAGCTGCTGGGATGGCTGCAGGCCCTTGATCTGCAGTACGGAGCAGCCCCGCTGGAACGGCTGCTGGAGCTGAGGCCAAGGGGTGTCCTCCACCAGGGCAGGGAAGCCTTGGGGAGCCAGGTGACCTGTCCTTGCCATCCCACCAGCTCTGTGACCCCTCAGACCATCACTGCCACCCCACCTCACATGCATCTGTCGGCCCCGAGCCCTCTGGAGAGCGGCCCAGTGAAGGCAAAGCCTGAGAGCCCCGGCGCTGCACTGGGGCTGGGATGGGTGCTGGGCTCCTCAACACCTGGCAGTGGGAGGAATCCTCCTCCTCGCTGGGACTGAGCTCTGCTGCAGCACATCCCCAGCGCCCCGGCAGCCCCACACCAGCTTCCCCCGGCGCTTCGGGTGGAATCTGGCTCCGTCTCCATTTCACACCCTCTCCCCCTCTCTGCGGTGGTGGCTCGTGGCTGAGCAGAGGCACCTACACAGATATGCCTGTTCTGAAGGACATCTTTTCCTGGTTTTATATATATATAAAAAAAAACCCCTCCAGTGGAAAAAACCCAAGTCAGATGAAAGGAATGCAGGAGCCAGGAGGCAGCAGAGGTGGCCGGGCTGTGGAGCGGAGCGGAGGCCGGGGTGGGCACACACCTGAGCACACCTGGCAGGGGGGACAGAGCCCCTGAGCCCCCCCGGCTGCCGGGGCGGGGGGAGCAGGAGGCGCCCGTGATGGGCATCCCCACGGGGGACACGGCAAGCACAGCTTGGCTCTCACACCACGGGTGGGCTGGGAGCTCCTGCCAGCGCCAGCCCGCGAGGTGCCAGTGATCGGCGCGTGGCACAGGGACTTCACTCCCTCAGCAGTGTTAAAAGGGAAAAAAATAAAAAGGGGGGAAGAAAAAAAAAAATCTACATTTTGACAGTGACTCATCATCTCCCATTCTGGAATCTGTGGGGTTGGTGCAACCTACACAAGGCAGTTCAGAAAAGCAAAACAATTCTGAATAATAGAGGAGGGAAAAAAAAAAAGTTTGCAGCTGATGGGTAATTTCCAGCCCTTTGCTCTGAGGGTTTTCTCATTTTTCCTCATTAGAAAAGTAATCAGGTAACACTCTGGAGATGCTTCCAGGGGCTCCCCCCACGCTCTCCTGAGCTTCCTTCCTCCCAACCTTCCTCCCTCTGTCCTTCCACGTTGCTGGAGCTCATGGCAGAGAACACCACGCTCCTGGGAAGATGCTGGGGTGGGGTAGGAAGGTGCAGGGGCTGAGGTGAGCGCAGGGGCTCTGGGTGGCCCCTTCTCTGCTGTGCCCTCCGTGGCACGTGGCAATGGGCAGCAGCTGCCAGCGCCGGGGGCCCTCGGATCATGCTGGGGAGGAGAGCACTCATCAGCATGTCTTAGGAAATCATTTCATGTTTTATCTTTAACAGTGGATAAACATTGATTTTTATTTTAAAAGGTAATTGACATTCCTATGAGAGCGCAATGAGTGCCGGAGCAGCCGGAATTGGCGTAAATAAGCCATGTGCTAGAAATTAATGAGCTTCACTGATTGAGTTTATCTGTTTAAATTAATACAATTCTGGCAATTGTATTAAAAAATAATGATCTTTGGTTTGTTTGCCTGCTTGGGGACATTGATGGTAAGGGATGGGGCAGAGGGGGAGGCCTGGCCCCCCAGAGCCCGAGGCACTGGGCCCTCCCTCCGTGCAGCTGGGGCAGGATCCCTGTTTAATGAACATTTTAGATTTACTTGGGTTAACTGATGAGGTTTGCCTTCCAGCCTCCCCTCTGGCTGATGGTAATAGGGGCGGTCAGCTCAGCTCTGGGAGATTCTCCTGGATCCCTCATCTATTTCTAACAGGGTGTGGGGAAGGTGGGTCTGGCCTGCAGGGTGGGAGCTCTGTTTGGCAAAGGGATCCTGGGCTTATCCCCATCATCCCTTCCCTGCACTCCACGAGCTGCCTAGAGCTGGCAGGAGCTCCCAGCCCAGCCCTGGTGTGAGCGCCTGGTCTTTAGGGTCTCTTCCAACCCAAACCATTCCATGATCCCATTATCCAGCTGGATAATTAACAGATGGATCCAGACACACTCATTTGTAGGACAAATGTACAAGTTTCATGTCCAGAACACGGAGGACAAAATCTGCCCAGCTGGGACCAGGGGGAAAACCAAGAGTGTAAGACCTGGGATGCTCTGTTTAAACAAGCTGCCAGTAATTCAGACAGAGAATCTGTGGGTGTGGAGCCTCCGGTGTCTGCTCCCACCCCGAGCTCGGCAGGGGCCGGATCATCCCCAGGCTGCTTAAGCACCTATTTATACTGAGGAGAGAAGCTGCATTACGATGGGGAGCTGGAGGTTTCACTTCACCGGTATTAAAATGTCCTCTGAATTTCTAAAAACCTATAAATGACAATTTCGTAGCTGTGAAGCATGGCATCCAGCACAGGGGAGTGCTATTTTCGACTCCGTGTTGACAGCTGAAGGGGAATGGATCACAGAATTAAAAACTAGTTGCTGCTCAAGTCCAAGCAATCATGGCTTGATTATGCTTCTTATGGGCACACAGAGGCAAGTCTGAGGCACCAGCACAGGCTCCTGGTGCTTTGAGAGGTCAATTCACAGAGCAGAAAACAATTATAAGCCAAATCACTTAGGAGAATGGATTTAAGCATAAAAGCACAACTGTGTACAGAGAATGATTTAAGAGTGTTCTGCCCGAAAACTCATCACCATGACGGGAGTTTGCATTGGTTTAGAAACTGCCTGGCTAATAAGTAAACAGCTATAAAAATAAAACCAGGCCCAACAAGGAGAAGAAAGGAGATATTCATAACTCTGAATATAAATCAGCAGCTTGGAATTGTAGAGCACCGATAAAGGCTGGAACAAACAGCGGAAAGGCACCAAAACGTCCTTCCCCAGCGCATCGGGATGAGCAGCAGCAGCAGAAAGGAGCAGTGCCACCACCCGTCACCAACCAGCAGCAGCCTGAGTCACAGGCCCCAGAAATGTTAAATAACCGAGCACAGCCACGGCGTTTCTCATGCAGCACGTTCTCATCCCGGAGCCCGGGGAGGGCGGGAGGAGCTGGCTGAGCAATTCCAGCCCTGTGGAATGCTGCTCCGGGAAGGGAGGAGAGGCTGAGGCGCTGCCCTGCCCGCCCTGCATCCCCTCCGCTGTTCCAGGGGCTTGGGCTGGCACCGGGCGGCACAGGCAGGGACTCAGAACAAGGGGACAGGCCGCTGGCACAGGGTGACAGGGTCACCGGTCACACGTGCTTTGGTGCAGCCGCCAGCACTCGGGGCAGGGACAGGCATTGGCACGGGCCCTGCCGGTGATGGTCAGCGTGAGGGCCAACAGGGATCCTGGTGTGGTGATGCACAGCTGCCTGGAAAAGCAGCGTGATTCATGGAATCATCACAGAATTCCAGCGTGGCCTGGGCTAGAAGGGGCCTTAAAGCCCATCCAGCGCCACCCCTGCCGTGGCAGGGACACCTCCCACCGTCCCAGGCTGCTCCAAGCCCCGTCCAGCCTGGCCTTGGGCACTGCCAGGGATCCAGGGGCAGCCACAGCTGCTCTGGGCACCCTGTGCCAGGGCCTCCTCACACGTAATATTCCCTGTTTCAAGGTGAAGCAGCTGCTTAGATTTGCCATCAACACCACGGTTGGTGTTTGAAGGAGGATGTTGCTAAATCCATCCCCTAAAGAGAGGGCTCAGGACAGAGGCCTGGGAGGAGCCCGCCGGGCAGTGAGTGCCTCCGTGCCCTCAGCACTGCCTGATCTCAGCCCAGCACTGCAGGCCCAGGGCTGCACAAAGCAAATCATTCTCCAAGGGAGCCCTACAGTGCAGAATATCCAGGTTAAAAATATGTAAATGGCCATGAAAAGCACTGTCAGAGCTGCAGCGAGATGAGCCAGTCGCCAAAAGGCAATTTCGAATTTCCGAGCTCGCTGCACGAGGCATTAAAAAGGTCACTATTTCTGAAATAAGGATCTTTACAAATAAACACATTTGCCGAGGCCTCAGTGAGTCATGCCAGAGCAGAGCACAGAGCATTTCCACCCTAATGCTCCTGACAGGCCGGGAGCAGGGAGATCTTTTCATGTTTACAGTTCATCAATAGTTATTACAGCTGCACAGTCAATCTTTAAAGCGCATTTAGCCTGGGAGGAGGCTCGGCAGGTTGTTTTCTCTGAAAAAAAGTGATATTAAATTTATTACGTTCTTCCTCTTTTATAGCATAGATTTGAAGGTAAGTATTTGAAGTTCAAATACACGACTGCCACTCCAGCACCTGCCTCTTTTAAAATATATCTATACCTCTGTCACATCTTCCTGGTATAAATATTTGAAGTTTTCAGCTGACGTGTTAAAAGGGCCTCGATCCATCACAGCCCATTTATTGCAGGGAATGCAGCGGGCAGGAGGGAGGGAGGCGCTGGCATCCCGGAGCCGGAGCTCCCCGCTCTCCTCGCCGCCGGCACCGGGCTCCCCCCGGCCGGGGCTGCGGGTCCGGCCCGGCCCCGCGGGCTCCGAGCGCCGCCAGCACGGATTTAGCTCCTGCCTGCCGGGAGGCAGCGCCGCCCCCTCTCCATCTGCGGGAGGGAAGCAGCCCCAGATGGGGAAAGCGATATTCGGGAGTAGCACCATAGTTTCACTCCTGGCTTTTTTGGAGAACAAGAAGGAACTCTCCTGCAGACGGAGCATCAGGAGAGAGCTTTGCTGGTGAAGGAGTGAGCGGTGCCAACCTCGTCTTCCCCACCCAAGAAATACATATAAAAGCTGTCCCTTTGAGCTGCCCAGGGACCCACAGCCTTTCCCCCGGCGCAGCGCTGGCCCTGCCCTGTGTGTTTGGGAACACCCGGGCAGAGCTGCCCGGGCAGGGACAGGGGAGGGTGCACCTCGCCCATCACATCACTTGGGGATTTGGCGGCCCCAAAAGCCCCCAGCACATGGCAGCCAGGTGCTGCAGGCCCCTGAAGCGCTGCCCTGCCCCAGGCAGCCCGTGGGACTGCTCTGTCTAAGGCTGTGATGTCCCTGCCCACGCTGCACCCCCAGCCCAGGGAGCAGGACCCCGCTCCTGGCTACAAAGCTGCTCCACCGGGGTCGGGGTTGGGCAAGCTGCTTCGTGGTCCCTGAGCCACTCACACCATCGCCTTGGCCATTAAACAGCCTCACCTTGCCCAGCTTCCCAAAGCACTAAACTCTTTGCTAGAAAATATCTGAGCTTCTAAACAGCCCCAGGCCTGTCTGGCCCTGCCACTCTGAACACCAAACAGCCCCAGCTCCCCACGGCTCTGCCCTTCCAGAAGCCAAGGAGAGCTCTGAGGGAAGAGGAGAAAGACGTGGAAGCCCCCGAGATGGGCGGCAGCAGAGAGCTTCACCACTCACCCAACGTTTCGCATCTTCCTCTTGCATTAAATCCCCGAGAGCCCACCCCGCTGCCGCTGCAGCCAGGGGCTGCTCGGCCATCAGTCTCAAGGACAGCGGGAGTTCCACCAGCCCTGGCACTTGGCTGGGGCTGCCCCTGTGGCTTTTCTCCCCTGTTTTCAGGTCTGGCTCATGCCCAGGGCCCGGGGCGTTGCCCTCAGCCCACGCCACACACCCGAGTGGGGAGGGCTGTGCCTGCCCAGCCCTTTGCTGGCTCTGTCCCCGCTGCAGCCCAGCAGCTCCACCTGGTTACTGCTGAGGGCACCCACCTGCTCTCTGGGTGATGCTCCAGCAGTTTGGGCTAAAGCTGGAAGGAGAATGGATGGATGGACGGATGGATGGATGGATGGATGGAAGGATGGATGGATGGAGAGGAGCCCTGGGGAGAGCTGGAGAGGGACCGTGGACAAGGGCATGGAATGACAGGACAGGGAGAATGGTTTCACACGGACACAGAGAAGGCTTAGATTAGATATGTGGAAGAAATTCTTCCCTGTGAGGGTGGGCAGGCCCTGGCATAGATTCCCAGAGCGGCTGTGGCTGCCCCTGGATCCCTGGCAGTGCCCAAGGCCAGGCTGGACAGGGCTTGGAGCAGCCTGGGACAGTGGGAGGTGTCCCTGCCCATGGCAGGGGTGGCACTGGAGGGGCCTAAAGACCCCTTCCAACCCAGAGCGTTCCACAGTTCCGTGCTCCTGTTATCCCCGATTTACAGATGGGTCGGGCAGCGCTGGAGGATGCAGATCCCGAGCATCTGCTCACTTGGGGCGCTCAGCTGGGGCGCAGAGCCGAGGATTTCACAGCCCTGGAGCAGCTCTGCGCGGGAGGTGACGCTGCTGTCACAGCCCCGGGAGCGGCTCCTGCCTGCGGATGGGACATTCTGCTTCTCCTGCTCTGTGGAAGCTTTCCCTTCATCCCGAAGGGGCGGTGTGTTCAAACGGACATCGCAGGTGATTTCCAGAGCGTCTGAGCTCGTGTGCCCTGCGCAGCCCCTGCCGAGGGCTGCGGGCTGTCCCTGCGGCGCTCTGGGAGCACAGGCGGTGTCTCAGCCCGCAGACCGTGTCCCCAGGCGGGCACGGGGGCCGCTCCCAGCGCGGTCCCGCACCCCGGGGACCCGCAGGGACCCCCGAGCGCGGGGCCGGGGGCGCGTCTGTCCCGCACCTCAGCCGCGGTGAGCCGGCTCTGGCACCGCAGGACGGGCTGAGCCCCCGGGAGCTGCTGCGGGCTCACGGGGGGCGGCAGCAGGGGGAACTGGGGCAGGCTGGGGCGATAGGCAGAGCGTATTTAATGGTGTTAGACGCAATTATTTACAACACGCCCACCGCCTCCCCTGGCTGCCGCGGCGGTGCCCCTGCAGGACCGCGCTTTGTTGGGGGGAGACAGGAGCGGCAGCCCCGGCTCCTGCTCCTCCCGGCTGAGAGATCTCCCAGCCCGCTGCAGTTCCCTGCTTCCCATGCACGGCGCGATCGCTCTGATCCTTCCCCAGCCTCTCACGTTGGAGACGAGGCCAGAGACGGATGCACAGAGAACGCTTTCATCTTTGGCTGGAGCGCGCTGAGCAGCGACAAGAGATTCTCCCGGCCCGGGGAGCGGGAGCCCCGGGGCTGCGAGAGGCTCCGAGCCCCCCGAGCAGCCGGGGCGGGCAGGGGGCTCAGCCCGCGCCCATCTGGAGCGGCGGCACAGCTGCGGCACCGCGATAAGGCTGCGGGGCTGAGCCAGGCTGCCCAGGCAAATGGAGGATTTGGCAGGGATGCCGAGCATCCCGGCAGGAATGACTGTCTCGGCTGGCCGGGACACGCCCCCGGGCTGCCGCGGGGAGCTCACGGTGTGCCTCGCCCGGTGACGGTGACCTTCCCCTGGCACAGGCGCCCGGGGAAGGTGCGGCGCCTTGCAGGGCTCGTGGGACGGGCCTGTGTGTGATGCGATCGGGGGTGCTCAGGTGCCACACGCAGCTGCAAGAAGTTGGTGTTCAACACCCAGCTGAGCGACACCGGCCTGGCCTGGAGGGCTCCCAGGCCACGTTAGGAGGGAGCCCATCCTCTCCAGGGTGATGGAGGTGCCATCTCTGGGACCAGGGAGGTCCAGGACACGAGCTGCTGGCTGAAAGTGCCAGCAGCACAAGCCGAGCCTAATTTAATAAGTTAAATCAGGCGCACCTCAAAAGGGTCATGGCTTGTTGGTAGTCTCTCTGGAGTGCTCTCCCCTCCCCTTGTGATTCCAGGCACGAACTGAGATTAAAGGTGTAATTAGGGGACAATTAACAAAACACCAGTGAAATTAGAAATGTGACCATTGCAGAGTCATGAACACAAATGTCACCCTCAAACACCACCTTTTGCCCCTGCTCACTGCTGCCCAAGTCCCACAGGGTGTATCACCCATGCCAACATCCCCAGGAGTGCCCAGCATCACCCACAAAGGCTGGGAGCCGCGTGTGCCCCCTTGTCCCTGTCCCCACCCCGGGGCTCCTGTCCGCCCCAATTCTCCTCCTTCAGTACAAACCTCTTGGCAAACAGCGAACACAGAGCCCCAGGGAGGGGACAGGATGGCACAAGGGGCTGACCTGCTCCCACACCTGCCCACTGCCCTCCTGTCACCCTGGCATTCCCACAGGCCCGTGTGATTAAACACTGCCATTCCCAAGGACCTGGCACAGGAGCAGCTCAGCCTCCCCCTGCTGCCCAACAGCACGAGATTTGTCTTTACATTGTGGTGTCAGGCGATAAGAAACCGGCAATATCTGAGCAAATCATCACGCCCTATCACCTGCTCAGCAGCCACAATCCCTCCTCCTGCCTCTCCCTGCCGTGCCTGTGGAAAACCCTGGCGTGTGCGGCCACTCACCAGCGAGTGAGGAATTCCTGCAATGCTCAGGGGAGGAGCGAAGCCCAGGGGTCCTGACACATCTCAAAAGGGACCAAGAGCCTCCCGCAAGAAGACCCTCCATTTCTTCTCCTCTGGGCAAGTGATCAGGGACTCTTAGAATCCCCGAATTGTTGGGAAGGGACCAAAACACACAGGACAGTTCCAAGCACGCAGCATGCCCTGGCCTGGACTATTCGTTCTGAAGACACTTCAATACCTGTTGCAGGCAGAGGGCTGGGAAATCACGCCGTGTGGCATCGGAACGTTCCGCAGCGGCGCCCCGGGCGCTGTTCCCCGGGGGTCGCGTACCGGCTCCCCTGCGGGATG
>WBMY01006656.1:86942-102902 GCA_013397315.1 Donacobius atricapilla
GGCACACGGACAGGGTGGAAGTCCCCTCGAAGTGCCAGCACGGCCCCGGGGACAGTCACCGGCATGGGGCCGCTCGGCCCCTGGTTCCCCCCGGCTCAGGCTGCTCGGTGCCTGAGCGCCGGTACCGGGCACCGGGCGGCACCTGGGACAAGGGGCCGGGGGCCCCACACCCGCACAGCAGAGCCCAGGGAGGGCACAGCCCTGCCCAGGCTGGCACGGAGCTGTCCCTGCCCCGGCAACACCGGGGTTCACGCCCTGCCCAGGAGCTGCTTCAGCCTGAACATCCCTTGTACCCACAAGCCACTCCTGCACCATTCCCAGCAGTTACCCCCCCTGCCCTCTCGCTCTCTGCTGTCTCCGCATCTCCCTGAAACATCCCTCAGCCGGTTGGATGAGCCCATGACTCATGCGACCTTTCCAACAAGCCCTAGAATACACTTACCTCTGGAATTCACGGTCCTGGAAGGGCCACGGTGAGACGGGAAAGCGAATGATCTACAGGATGGCGTGTGCTTCCCCAGCCCTCATCTGTATGCACTCACACGGAAATAGCAGTTATTTACTCCAAAAAGGCAAACAGAGAATTATGAAGGTACTGAGAAATTAAGAATGCGAAAATTAAGTAGCTCCTCAACGTGAAATCACCGTTTGTGCCGCTGGCCAGGCAGGGCACGCTGATCGCTGCCCCGCCGCGCTCCCTCCCCAGCTTCCCGCTGGCTCCTGGCTCTGGATCCCCCTGGTTCATTCCCTGCTTCCCCACGGGCCCCGTGCCTGGTTCCCAGCTCAGGCTGGAGGCGGTGCAGCTCTGCCCAGGCTCTCTGGGCGCACAGCACCAGCTCCTGCTTCCCAGCCTTCCCATCTGGAGAGTGGCAGTGCTCACTGAGCTGGGAGGGGACACAGCCCTCTGAGGGGGGTGAGGATGGGGACGCAGGGCTTGGGGTCAGCAGCACCCCCCACCCACCCTGCAGCACAGGGGGGTTCCTGTGCAGGTTTTGAGGAGGGGTTATCGCTTCTCACTTTTGGGGAGAGCTGCTGGCAGAGGCACACGATGGTTCCCGGGTCACACCTTGGTGTCACAGGCTGGACCCTGGGATGAGCCCTGGGCATGGCTGCGCTGGGACACTGGTCACAGAATCACAGAACCCCAGAATGGTTTGGGCTGCAGGGAATCTTAAAGCCCATCCAGTGCCACTCCTACCATGGGCAGGGACACCTCCCACTGTCCCAGGCTGCTCCAAGCCCTGTCCAACCTGGCCTTGGGCACTGCCAGGGATCCGGGGCAGCCACAGCTGCTCTGGGCACCCTGTGCCAGGACCTGCCCACCCTCCAGGGAAGAACTTCTTCCCGACATCCAACATAAACTCTCCTCCTCTAATTTAAAACCATTCCCTCTTGTCCTGCCGCTCTCTGCCTGTGTAAAAAGTTGCTGTTCCTGGTTTTCCCGAGCCCCTAGTGCTGAGCAATCCCGTGGGCACCACGAGGGTGGCTCAGAGCACGGCGCAGGGAGAGGCCACGTTTCTGTGGGACATCTGCCTCGGCCCCCGTGCTGCCGCCCCCGCCGCCCCTGTGTCCCCCGCTGCCACCGCGCGTGGGGCAGCGCCTGACGCCAGCTCCCTGCCCGGCCCCCGGCCTGCGCAGAGGCAGCAAAGATATCTCCCACCCACAGCTGAGGGGCTGCAAATTGCCTTGCGAGTGGGGGATTTTGCAGCCTTAATTGTGTTATTTTAACACGGCGTGTGTAGGTGTGAGCAGAGTGCACATGTACCGTTTCCTAGGCTTTGAACAAAGCGAGCGCCAACAGAAGCAAAGTCCGTGTCACATCGTGTTGGCCCCTGTGGGGCCGGCGGTGGGGACAGCCCGGCCCAGCCCGGCACCCCTCTCCCCGCTCTGTGAAGGGAGTGTCAGCTCCAGGAGCGAGCTCGAAGCTCTGGCCTCCCCGGGGGCTCACCAGTGTTTGGGACCAACGAGAATTTGGTGACCTTGGTATCCTGCTCTGCAACTCCAACCGCAGGGACACAGCCTGGCACCATGACCGGGGCAGCCTGGGCTCCTCCAGCCCCGGCTCCATCACCTCCTCCTGTTCCCTGCCTTGTCCATCCTCATCTTCCCGCTCCTGGACCCCAACCCTACTGTGCTGGGCAAAGTAGGAACAAACAACAAAATCCAGCCCAAGCTGCAAAGATTGTACGACTCTTGCAAGAAAAAAAGTGGTCCTTGCAGGCAAAAATGTCCTAACCCAAGATCTGTTGGGCTTTGTCCTCCCAAATCCAGTGATGAAAGCTCTGCTGCATTTAAACTGGCAAAGTGACAGGAAGTAAGTAGTCAGAAATAATCCCTAGCTGGATTAGGTTTTTCCTTGAAGGAAGAGAGGATGATACAAGGCGAAGTTTGGGTCATTAGTGATGCAGGGAGATGCTCCAGCCCTGCCTAGTCTTCGCTTCATTTTCCTGCTCCTGGGGGCTGCGAGGGGATAAGGACTCCAGAGCCTTCGGCACATGTGTTCATCCTTCCCCACTCCTACGAGGGGATTATTTATATCTGCACTGACTTTGGGAGTGCTGGCTGCAATCCCCTGGCTGCAGCAGGACTCCAGTGGCGAGGCTGGCGTGTCCCTGTGCTGCCGGGGGTGACAGGGACAGCGGTGCCGTGCGTGCCACCGGCCGCAGTGCCCGTGGCACCAGCTGGGCTGGCGCGGTGCAAGCCGGTGCAGCTCCCCACCAGCTCCGCTCTCCCTGCTGGATTTCCGACAGTTGAGTAGCAACAAAAATAGCAGGGGAGGAACAGAAATCCATTCTGATTAAGCCTCTTTATTCTGAGAGATGCCGAGGGAGCAGGGGTGGCCGCGCGTGGGCCGGCACCACGCATCTTCCGGGGCCTGGGCGGCCGCGCCCGCAGCAGCTGCGTGCCCAGATCCGGGGGGTTTGCCCACACTTGTGACGTTCCTGCAGTGCTTTTCCCCTCTGTGCTGACGCCTGACAGGAGGGCGCAGCCCGGTGGGGCTCAGCCTCTTCTCCCAGGGAGCGAGGGACAGGACAAGGGGAAACGGCCTCGATTTGCACCAGGGGAGGTTTAAATTGGATATTGGGGGAAATTTCTTCACTGGAAGGGTTGCCAAGTGACAGAGTCCCCATAGCTGGAGGGATTAAAAAGCTGGGTAGATGTAGGGCCTGTAGGGACACGGGTTAGTGGTGGCCTGGGCAGTGCTGGAGGAAGAGTTGAACACAATGGCCTTAGGGAGCGTTTCCAGCCTGAATGATTCCAGGATCCTTTGATTCCCTGGGCAGACAAAACAAGCAGAGGAGATGGAAAGGGATGGCACAGGGCAGCAAGCACTATGGCACTGCCCCAGGGCTCCCACAGCTCCTCCATGGCCGGCAGCTCCCCATGCCCCGGGTCCCGGGCTGTGTGAGGGAAGCCAAGAGAAGCCCTTCCCCAAGGTCAGACAAAGACCAGCCTGTACACGGAGAGTGTCTGCATGGGACGGGTGGAAGGATGGACAGGGAGCAAAGGCATCTGCGGGCAGGGGCAGCCCAGAAGCAATAAAAGAACAAATAGCAGAAGATTAAACCCATTCTGTAGTCAGGTCCAGCCGGACCACGCTGAGCCACAAGGAAAGGTTCAGCGCTGCTCCAGCCTGCCACAATTTAATTGATTTGATTTAAATCCTTTGAAGAAGAAGTGGATAAGGAATAATGAGGCAAACAGGATTGTAATGCAAATGAAAGAGATGAAAGATGGCTTCAGGGAGACGCTCTTGAAGGTCAGCGCCCAATGCAGAGCTGCTCCTGGTCACTCCATCCGACATTAATGAGGCTGTGTTTCCCCGGATGCTTTGATGGATGGAGGGATGGATCAGGAGGCAAGCACCAGGATGTCTGGCCTTTAATCCCCTCGCTCCGGGCAGATCATCCTTCACAGCCGTGGGGAGGGTTTTACCTGGCTGTCGCAGGGACTCTGCTCCTGCTGCCCGTGTCACGCTGGGTAAGCAGACTTCCTAATCGGGTTTTTCCAGATACTCCAATGGAGGCTCTAACTTCAGAATTAATTAACTTCACTATCAAAAGCTGAGTCATTTGTCACAATGGTTTTGTCATTAGCTCCCATAATTAAGGAAAGTGTCACAAAACCAAATGTTTCACTTACACAAGCCAGGAGAGGCAAAGCTCAGGAGTGTTTCCAACGCGCTGGGAACGGGCACATCAGTGAGTGTGTGGAGGGGCTCAAAAATCAGGCACCCCAAATCCCTGTGCTGGGCTGGGGGGCCTTCCTGGCACGGCTGGGGGCTGAGGGAAGAAGCAGGGGTGGGGGCTCGGGGGGAGGACACCCCCAGGGCTGCCCAGCCTCGGCAGATGCCAGGGTGTGCCAGCAGCGCCAGGGCTGCCTGAGCCGGGCAGTTTTCCCACCCCCGGGCGAATCGAGGTGTTCCTGCTGACCACCAGCCACACGGGGTGGGGGAGACGAGGATCTTCTGCTGCGAGTTTATCTAACGCCCCCAGAGAGGGGAGCAGAAGCCCTCCCCAACACACTCACCTGCTTCCCCGCGGGCACTCGCTAACACGGCAGAGCTCCCCGGTGGGGATGTGCCAGGCAGCTCTGCAGGGCCCAGCGGAGTCTGGTGGTGCACTGGGCCAGGAGCCCCCACAGCCCCCCCGGGGCCCCTGCAGGCGCTGGGGGATCCCTGAGGGTCCCGGCCGCCGGCGCTGGCCCCTGCCCAGCCCTCGCCAGTGACGTGCCCGCAGCCCTGCCCCGGTTCCAGGGACCGCAGCTTTAGACAACTCATTGGGGAGCAATTAACCGAGGATACAGAGAACGTGCCCCCTCCGTGCCCCCCACCGTGCTTGTGTGCCCTCCAGCGCAGCTGCAGAATCCGCTCCGGGACCTGCACTGGGGCAGCTGCACTCAGCGATAATCTCCGGCTGCAGCGCTGCGCAGCTTTCTGACCAAACCCCTGGGACTTCCCAGCGTTTCCTGCTGCGCCAGGACTCGGCGGGGCCCCTCCAGGGGATGCCGGCCCCCAGGACCCCCCATGCTCGGCCCCTGGCTGGTCCCCAGAGCCTCGTGGGCAAAGGAAGCCAAGCTCTCAGGGTTTCTTTAAAATTAAATATTTTATTTTTTTCATACATGCAGCAAATTGAATCAAGAGTATATGCCCATCTAAAAGGAGGTCTTCATGAGAACCGTTTGACAACACACAGCAGGTAGTCTAGGATGTAGAAAAGTCATCAAATACTTGCAGGTGAAATCAAATTCACAAACACAAACTGTTCAACGATAAACATTTTTTTTCTTTTTTTTTTTTTTTTTTCCCTCCTTGTTTTAACTGCCACTTTGAATGTGATCAGAAATAAACAGCTCGGGTGACACTTCCGTGCATGGAGCCAGAGGCTGTGGTCACACAGCCCCGCCGGCTCCTGCCGCGGCAGAGAAGCCACAGCGCTCGGCAGTGGGAGCAGGTTGCAGCCTCCAGGTGTAACCGCAGCCCTGGGGAACAGCAGGATCCGTGTGCCCTGTGCTCCAACCCCCCTGGCTCCTCCCTGGGCTGTCAGCTCTGGACTCACAACCATCAGAGCACATCGGCTGCCCTTCCACCCGCCCGCATGGGCTGGCCACTGCACAAACTCCCGTTTGTTTACGGGATGGATTTATGGATTAAATCCATCCACAGCTCCTTTGGTGATGGGTCTCATCACGAGAAGGCTGCTCAGAGCCCCAGCCTGGGGACACAGGCACAGCAGCAGCCCCAGCCATGCACGAGTGGAGTCGCACTGGGAGCAGGGCAGGTCCTGGAGCTGCCAAGGGGTGAGCACAGCCCCGGGGAGAACTGCCCGGTCCACGCTGTCCCAGGGGAAACCAGCTGAGAGCCTGGACCCACTTACCTGCAGCGCTGGGATGTAATCCAGCCTGGGACGGTCAGGATGTGCCATCCTGTGCAAGTCCTGCCTCCTCAGCCCCTCCTCTGCCCTCCCCAGGGCTCTGGGTCCCCCTCTGCCCCAGGGCACCCCGCTGCCAGTCCCGCTGAATCCAGCTGGGACACCAGACCTGAGGCCCCCCTCCCTCTGCATCCCCAGCAGCTCCAGGTCAGGATTTTTTGGGCTTTCTCCACACATCTGTGGAGCACCTGGGGACCAGGGCTCTCCTGAGGCTCTCAGCTCTGAGCACCCTCCCAAAGCTCTGCTTTCCCCACCCAACAGTGAAGATTAAACCATCAAATGACAGCAAACGGTGACTCAGCCCCTGTCACTCTGGCTTCCTTGGAGGAATCCATACAGATCTGAGCGGCTGTGCAGGGCCAGGCACATCCCACTGCACGTTCCTCCACGGAAGAAACAGGTCATCTGGAAATAAGTCTTGGCATAAGAGTTTGGCAAGCAGCAGAATGGACAGCGTCAGGAATGCTCAAGGTATGAGTCCTGAGAAGAGGATCCGGCATTCGCCAGGCTCGCCCCGGAGCGTGGATCTCAACCCCAAACTGCCTCCAAAGCTGCCTGGTGCCACATCCCAGCTTCCCTGTGGGTCCCCTCCAAGGCCACCCGCTTTGCTCAGCCTCCCGCAGCCTCCGCTCCATGCACAAGTGTCACCCCAAGACAGACACAGAAGTTCCAAACAGAAAAGGAGTGACTCCCCCCGCAGCAGCTCCTGCGTTGTGCCCACGGCCCCGGAGACCTTCACCAGCATCCTGGACAGACCTGGAGCGCCTTCAGAGCCAAAGATATGGAAATTTAAAACACTCATCACTGAAGTAATACTAATTCTGCAGCAACAGGTTTTTGGGTCACCGTAACGCACATGCTCTGATGTCAGCTGTGGTCTGCAGAGGATGGCGCGATGTCTTCGGGGGGTGCCGGGCTCCGGGGAGCCCTCACCGGCCACCAGCCCCCCACCCCTGGGCCTCGCCCGGTGCAGAGCCCCTCGTAACCCCCCTCCTCGATCTGGCACAATTTGCAGTTTTTCTGGGTTTGGTTTGTGTTCCTCCAGCCCAGGGCAGGACCCGAGGCCACAGGCTCAGCTCTCACCCCCAGCAGGCACAGGACAGTGCCCGTGGCTGGGTGACAGGGAGGGGACACTCATCCTGCCCCCAGACTGGGACAGTGCCTTAGCTGCTGGCAGCCTTTAGTTCTCAAGGAATCATTAAAAGAAGAAAATAATTTCCAAAGGTAGAGTTTCATGTTTATAAAAGATCTACAAGCTAGAATTTCCTCTATAGAATTCCTCATGACTGGTAAAATCCCACCCATTTCCCTGGGGCTGGGAGGAATGGCTGCGTCCAGCAGAACCAGTGCTGGCTCAGAAAACACACCCGGGGTTCTGCAAATCAGCAGACTGGGTTGTGACAGGAGTGGGGCGACAGGGACTGGGGGGATGCTCACCTGGGGCTCAGCCCCTGTGAGCCCAACAGTCAGCCAGGGTCACTGGCTGGCCACCGAGGGCCGTGCCTGCCTGTTCCTGCCCTCCTGCCCCGGCTCCTGCCCTCCTGTCCCTGCTCCTGCCCTCCTGCCCCTGCTCCTGCCCTCCTGTCCCTGTTCCTGCCCTCCTCTCTCTGCTCCTGCCCTCCTCTCTCTGCTCCTGCCCTCCTCTCTCTGCTCCTGCCCTCCTGCCCCTGCTCCTGCCCTCCTGTCCCTGTTCCTGCCCTCCTCTCTCTGCTCCTGCCCTCCTCTCTCTGCTCCTGCCCTCCTCTCTCTGCTCCTGCCCTCCTGCCCCTGCTCCTGCCCTCCTGTCCCTGTTCCTGCCCTCCTCTCTCTGCTCCTGCCCTCCTCTCTCTGCTCCTGCCCTCCTCTCTCTGCTCCTGCCCTCCTGCCCCTGCTCCTGCCCTCCTGTCCCTGTTCCTGCCCTCCTCTCTCTGCTCCTGCCCTCCTCTCTCTGCTCCTGCCCTCCTCTCTCTGCTCCTGCCCTCCTGCCCCTGCTCCTGCCCTCCTGTCCCTGTTCCTGCCCTCCTCTCTCTGCTCCTGCCCTCCTCTCTCTGCTCCTGCCCTCCTCTCTCTGCTCCTGCCCTCCTGCCCCTGCTCCTGCCCTCCTGTCCCTGTTCCTGCCCTCCTCTCTCTGCTCCTGCCCTCCTCTCTCTGCTCCTNCCTGCCCCTGCTCCTGCCCTTCCCTGCCTGCTCCTGCCCTCCTGCCCCGGCTCCTGCCCTCCTCTCCCTGCTCCTGCCCTCACCTGTCCACCTCCTGCCTTCTCCCTCCTGTCCTTGCTCCCTCCCCCCTGCTCCTGCCTGCCCCTGCCCTCCTGCACGCCTCGGCTCTGCCTCACAAACAGCTGCTGGAATTGTCTCTTCTCATTCCGATTTTTTTTTTAAATGATGCAGAAGGTCCTGGATTACTGACTAAAACTCCCATGAATTTGGTGGAAATCAGGGAAATCAAGATGTCTGTGAAATCCATGGGTTTGGAGCCTGGAAGAGAATAGCAGAGGGTGGAAAGTAGAAAAGTTTCCATTATAAATAGCCCTCAGTGCAGCCCTTTGGTCTTGGGCGTGTTTTCAGTTGGTAAATTGTAAACCAAGAATATAAATGTGTTTCGTTTTGGTAGAATATTAATATCCTTTACAGAGCTGTTACATCTCGACAGTGTCTGCGAAAGATTTATGCGAGTGCTGACAGAGCGTATCAAAACTGCAAACTGTTCCAGATGTTACAAAAAACCCCCCACCTTTCACTTAGAAAAAAGGTTTGCTCTGATTTACAAGAGCCAGCATGGGAGTGGCTTGGAGTCGCAAGGCCCGAGCGCGGGGAAGGCGGATGGTGGGGATGCTCCGCAGAGCCGGGCTGACCCCAGGACAATGCGTTGGGAAATAGAGGTCTATAAAGCAGATTTTTCCACACTGATCAAATATATCCATGTCTTGAACGAAAGGCTCCTCTAAGACAAGCTCACACTCATCGCAAGCTTCAGCACAACGCTTTTAAGCGATCAACCATGCTTAGCATTCCACAGCAACGCTTTGGGAGCTGCTGGGTCACTGGGATCTCAGCGCCCCGCTGCAAAAATTACAGAGACCGTAGCGATTTGGTATATTTCTGTTTAAAAACTCTATTAGTCACCACCAACTATAGTTCCTAGAAGTATCACTGACCGGCAAGTGGCACCGCGGACACCTCCGGCTAGGGAAACCAAGCTAGCGAGTGGCACGGACACGGAGAGGCTCCGGGGAGAAGCGGCCGGCGGGCGGGGATGTGTCTGCGCTGCTCATCCCGGAACACGAGTGTCGTATGTACAGGGCCACCGGGCCCGGGGCTGCCAGGGCACGGCGGCGCCGCCACTACACGTTAATGACAAACTCGGGGTTGGTGTAGGAGAATCCCGCAAACTCGTTCTGGTCCAAGTTCATGATGAAGAGTTTGTCCGTGGGCGTCAGCTCCACCGGCTGCCGGGTGAACTCCTTGTCGAAGTTGGAGGTGTCGCGCTTGTCCTTCTGCGGAAGGGAACGCAGAGAGTTAATGCGGGGAAGGGGCAGGGAGGCGGCCGGAGGTGACAGCGCCCGGGCCGTGGCAGTGCCCGGAGTGTCCCCGGGCGGTGGCAGTGCCCGGGCTGTCCCGGCGCTCCGCACCCCGCGCCGCCCTCCCCGGCTGGCCCCAGCAGGAGCTCGCAGCCCTGCACGGCAGAAGCAGCCCCGCAGCAGCGGCGAGAAGGGGAGAACAGCGGTTTAACACGCCTGAAACACGCGGCCAGGACACAGAGGGACAGGTGAGAGGCGGGCGAGGTGCGAAGGGAGCGTCCCTCCCCTGCTGTTCGCCGCGGCAGAGAGCGCGGGGCGGTTCTCAGCGCGCAGAGCCCTCGCTGCAGCCAGAGCTCGGCACTGCACAGGAGGAAGGAGCCCGGAGGAAGTAACATGCCTCGAAATAGCAGCAACAGTCACTGCCATGTCAAAATGTGCGCAAAATAATCAGCTCTAAGAGCTCTTTCTGCTCTGAGCTTGGTTTTTGAATGATGCCATGATATGGTGTTGACCAACACTGGTTCACTGATGGAGGATGTGATTTGCTCCAGGGCTGTACAGAGAAAACACACAGCACTTCAGAACATCTGAGAAGGAAAATTCCACGTATGCAACATTTTCTCCTTGCAATTTCTTAAGAAGAACAACTTTGCAGCTACACCCAAGCCAAAAAAAGGGAAGAAAAGGACGTTAGTGTCAGGATTAGCGCTGGGAACCCGCTATCAGCACTGCGGAGCCAGGCTGGGAGCGCGTGGGCTGCTCCTCTAAACCCTGCAGCTCAGAGAGCGCCTGCCTCGGGGCTGCCCTGCCCTGGGAGGTGACAGAGCCAAGGCTGGAGGGTGACTGAGCACCGCAGGTACAGCACAAGCGCCCCAGCTCCTTCATCCACAGCGGTGGAGGGACATTGGCAGCCGGGAACTGGCTCTGCTCTGCCTCGTTACTAAAGCCAACAGGGGCAAAAGGCTTCTCCACCCCTTCTTCCATGTCCCTGCACAGGAGAGACCCCAACTCCCTGCTGCAGGTGACCTTCCTCTCCCACGACACAGGTAGGACCCTGTCCCGAATTTAATGCCTTGCAGAAACCTGTATTTGTTTTCCACTTTTCCCAGATTTTGCCTCTGAAGTGTGGCCCCGCCACACCAGGTCCTCGCTGTGCTCTGCTGCACCAGGATTTCCAACCCTGGATTAATCTGCCAGCTTGAATTGAGGAAAGTAACTGTGAGGTCCTGCAGGTCCTGCACCGCACCCCTGTGGCTGACCTCCCACTGCTGTCCTGCTGAAGAACCTGGTGGGAGGGATGCTGTGTCCTCCCCGCAGCCCCTCCTGGCCCAGCAGGACCCTGGGGCACCTTCACGCCTCAAGCAGAAGCACGGCCAGGACACAGAGCCAGGTGTCCCTGCCAGCCTGGAGAGGCCAGGAGCACCACACCAGCTGGAGCTGGACTGAGCCCTGGGAGATGAGCCAGCAGTGCACCAGGACCTCTGGGGACGCTTGGAGATTCCACCTGCCACAGCAGACATCCCATCAGGGCGGCTTTAGCCTTGGGGAGGAAGATCAGGAAAAGCCAAGGATGATGGAGAAGAGACGAGCTGGGAAGGAAAACAGGTCTGGATGGAACTCGAGGAGCCGAGAGAGAAAAGGCAGGAGAAGAGCCAGGACGTGGCTGTGCTGTCAGGCTGTCCCATCCTTGAGCACCGGTGTCTGCCAGCCTGTCCCTGAGCGCCAGGGTCCCTCCGGGGCTCCTCTCCAGCACAGAGAAGGAAGAAGACTTGGATTTGGGGGCACAGAGCAGGAGCAGAGAAGGGCAGACAAGGCGAAGGGGTCAGCTTCAGGTGCAGAGCTCTGCAGGCAAAGGGTGAAGCAGCCAGAACGTGAGGACAAGCCCACCTCGATGGCAGCAGGGTCCCCCAGGGACGAGGGCCGAGTGGTCCCTGGCAGTGGCCGTGGCTGTGCTGGGGGTCTCTGTGAGAAGTGGCCCCAGGCTCCTGGAGGGCTCTGAGCTGACCACAAGGTTCCTGAAGGCCACATCCATCCAAACCAACGCGGGCCAGGACAGCATGGTCCTACCCAGCCAGGAGCTTCTCCTGAGCAGGAATGCTGTGGGATGCTGCAAAGGGGAATGACACATCCACATGTGACGGGTGCAAGTTGCCACCGTGGTCCCCAGCCCTCGGGGAAAAACCTCCTGCTGCTGCTTTTTGGCAGCAGAAAGCTCTGGGAGAGGCTGGGATGTGCCCAGGAGGGGGCTTGGGGCAGCCCAGTCCCCTGCACTGCCCTTCCCACAGCCCCCCACTCCTTGGGGCCTTGGCTGGAGGCTGAGCCCAGCAAAGTGGGGGTTGCTGGTGTCTTACCTTGAATTCTGCCTGAATTGGTGGCAATTTGGCCTCTGTCAAGATGATGAACAACCAGGGAGCAGGAAGGGAGCAGCTCCGTGGATCTCATGGAGAGGGGAGCGCAGGGGATGCTCAGGGCTGAAAGCGCCGCCAGCAATGGGCGAAGTGACTCTGGGAGGTGACGAGGAGCACAGCAAGGAGAACGGTGGGATGGTGTGGCCGTGGCACGGCGTGGTGGTGGCACAGCATGGTGATGGCACGGTGTGGTGACGACACAGTGTGGTGATGGCACGGTGTGGTGGTGGCACGGCGTGGTGGTGGCACAGCATGGTGATGGCACAGTGTGGTGGTGGCACGGTGAGGTGGTGGCACAGCATGGTGGTGGCATGGCGTGGTGATGGCACAGCATGGTGATGGCACGGTGAGGTGGTGGCACGGTGAGGTGGTGGCACAGCATGGTGGTGGCATGGCGTGGTGATGGCACAGTGTGGCGGTGGCATGACGAGGTGGTGGCACAGTGTGATGATGGCATGGTGAGGCAGTGGCACAGCGTGGTGGTGACACAGCACGGCGGTGGCACAGCGTGGTGGCACAGTGAGGCAGTGGCACAGCACGGCGGTGGCACAGTGTGGTGACGGCATGGTGTTGCGGTGGCACAGTGTGGTGACGGCCTGGTGGTGCGGTGGCACAGTGGTGCAGCAGCATGGTGAGGTGGTGGCACAGCGTGGCAGCGGCACGGCGAGGCAGACGGCCCGTGGCACTGTGCTCCAGGTCCGGCTGGCCCCCAGCAGCATTTCTGCCTGGCCACAGGGTCAGGGATCCTCCCGGGGCGCTGCCAAGGAGCCCTTCCCGCGGCAGAGCCCCGGGGCTGCCGGGGGAGACACCGGGATCAGCCCCCGCCGACGCTCGGGACCTCTTGGAACAACCTTGCAGCGTCCGGACCCGCGGAACTCGGCAGACAGGGATTCCCAAAGGCAGGAGGGCGGGTAAGAGGAACCTGTAATCCCTCCTTAGCTGCAAGTCCAATCGATTCCCACGGGCGCTNGGATGGATGGATGGATGGGTGGATGGATGGGATGATGGATGGATGGGTGGATGAGTCACTCGCTGCCTCGCCGGGCTCTGCAGTCTCCGGGAGTGCGAGGCGATGCCGCAGTTCTGCTCAAGGCGCTGCAAGAGATCCCCGGCGGCAGCGCTCCGCCAGCCTGCGCCGTGTCCCCGCCTCGGGCCGTCCTTGCTCCCGGGGTCATCCTCATAAACTCCTTCCCTGGCCCTGCTGGAGCTGCCCGGGCTGGTGGGGCAGCGGGGCTGCTGCAGGAGGCTGCGGGCAATCCGCTCCCTCCTGGATGAGGCTTCAGGACATCCCATCTCGGATTTTTGGGTCAAACGCAGAGGAAGAACGAGCTGTGACTGAGCCAGCATCCCCCAGCAGCCGGGGCAGCTTCCAGCCCCGGCTGTCGGGAGGAATCGCCTCGCTGAGCTGCAGAAACTCATTATTGCCAAGCACATGCAGGTTTCTGGGGTGTGCTTTCTTACCTTTTATTTTATAATCAGTATCAGGAAAAAAATAAATTGGCACATTACAAATCAAGCAGATTGATACAGTGACAGCCCACGAACATCTGCAAGGGTATAAAAGGAAGCAGCGTGATTGTTGTCCTTTCAAGAGAAATTCACCCTTCCTGAAATGTTTCCTTTGACGCCAGAAACAAAACTTGGGCCATTTAAATATCTAGATGCAATATGTAAGGATAGAAGGATCTGTTGAAACAAGTTTCTTTACACACTTGGTATCAGAATTCACAATACTGGTCAGAGTCAAATATCTCCTGTTTGGGTCAATACGATTTTTGACACATTTAAAGCACAGGTAACAAACTCCATCAATGGCTGTGGCATTCGAAAAGAAGAAAAAGCTTTGCTACGGAGAGGATGTTGGTGATGTTTACTAGGGTGACCATGGATTCAAAAGCAGCTCTCCCAAATTTCTCATTTACCACTGGATGTTCGCTTTGATTTTAAAAAATGCTACTTAGAGACTGCACAATCAGGAGAAATCTGCCAACGGCAGCTCTGCCTTCCCAAATAACTTATCCCACAGCTAGGACCCAGTGCTGGGAACCAAAGCCTCTGTGCAGGGAAGGGCAGCTGTGGCAGGGCTGGACACACAGCAGGACACAGCCAATAAAGGAGCCAGAGCCAGCACCTTGGCTGTCCAGAGCTCTCGGGAGGAGAGGGACTCCAGGGAACGGTTTCATTAAAAACACTTACTTGCCACTAAGGCTAAGAAGGCTAAATATTAAAATTTCATGACTGTATTAAAACACTAGAAAAAGGAAAGAGCAGGAATTAAAGCACATGATGAAGGGATTTCTCCCAGTTGTCACTATCTGTGCTTTCATTCTATCACCTACTGAGCTGTTCCCATTTTCTACAAACAAAACGTTACAAAAGCCCATTTGCAGCATTTCTTGCGCATCACTCCCCTCCAGTGACACCCCAAATAACAAGGAAGACACTTGAAATATGGTCACTCTGGTAAGGAACTAAACAAAACCCTTGGATGCAAGTTTTGCAATGGAATGTGTCACCACAACAGCAGCTGGAACCGGATGACGGATGCAGGGATGAGATCTGCACAGCAACTTAGCTCTTGGCTCGAGGCTTAAAAAACTCAGAGTTAACAAAGGAAAATCCTTCGAATTCTGACTGGTCAATGTTCCCGACGACTTCCTGGTCGGGAGGTGTTAGCACGGGTGGGTGGCGAGTGAAAAACCGGTCGAAGTTTTCAGCATTGCGTCCGCACTATGAGAGGGGAGAAAAGAACGATGGTGGGTGGGGCAGGAAGCGTGGGATGAGGCTGCACCACCCCCGGCAGGGCACGGGAAAAGGTGCGCAGCGCGCTTGGTTAGTCGGGAGGGCATGGCTTGGCACGGCACGGCACGGCACGGCCAGGGCCTGGCAGAGCCCGGCTGTGCCACGGGCAGCGCTGCAGAAGGATGAGCTGGGCTGTGATGACTCGCGGTGGCTCCTGCCCACACACACCTGGTACCTGCTCCGCGGGCAGTGCCCACCTGGGCATCCCCCTTCCCCGGAGCAGGAGGTCTCCACCATGCCTGCACCGCTCAGGGCTTTCCTCCTGCTCGAGCAGAGGAGAGGACCCGGCCCTGGCAGTGCCCAAGGCCAGGCTGGATGGGGCTGGGAGCGGCCTGGGACAGTGGAAGGTGTCCCTGCCATGGCAGGGGTGGCACCGGAGGGGATTTAAGGCCCCTTCCACCGACCCAAACCCTTCCTATGATTCCACAGTTCTGATTCCCAGGGCTGTCCCAACCCCACAGACCATGACAGTTCATGGCCTCACGGTCCCCAGCAGTGCCAAACACCTGATTTCATTTTCTTGGCAATCAAAACAAGGGCCCTGTTGCTTCCAGGCTGCAGCCCCTGATACAGCAGCGTAACAACAGCAGTAGCTGGGAGCAGGTGGATACCAGGGCACTGCACAGCTACAGCCCAGGCTCCATCCCTGCCTGTCACCCACATCCACAGCCCCACGGGGGACTGGCACACGGCTGTCCCTCCTGTCACACAGCCAGCGCTCTCCAGGCTCAGCTTCCTCAGAGGAGCTGCTCAGGCAGGGCCTCCCAGCCCCTCAGGCCTCTCTCCCCCTGCCCCAGGGAGAGCACACGCTCCCAGCACTGCCACAGTTTTTCCTGGGCATTTAACTTTCATTTGTTAAGTAAACAGATCTGCATTTTTAATAAACGTCAGACTAAACAGAATAAAATATTAATGACAAATACATGCAGAAGTCAATGTTCCCCAATCCCCTCCTCTGCTCAGAGGTTTCAGGGAAGACAACATGAATATCCATCAGCCTCTGATGGCCTGCTCCTTTGGCAGCTCTTGTATTCCTTGTAGTGCCAAGCCAGACACTTGCTCTCCTCAAACCTCCAAACAAATCCCAAGGGGCAATGTTTGAGTGATTTAACTCCAGCTCCAGCGCCCCCGGCACTGGTAAGGTCACATCTTTACACTTCTAGTCTGGCTTGGTTAAGCTCCTGGTGCTGGCATCTCCTGCCCATGCCCTGAGCTCAGCGCTGCGTCCCGCCCTGCTCCCCTGCCCCTCTCCTGGCGGGGCAGCCCCGGCTCCGGGCAAGCCCCGGACAAGCTCCGGGCAAGCTCCGGGCAAGCTCCGGCTCC
>WBMY01006656.1:103234-139859 GCA_013397315.1 Donacobius atricapilla
CAAGCTCCGGCTCCGGCCAAGCTCCGGACAAGCTCCGGACGAGCTCCGGGCGCCGCTGGCCCCGCAGGAGCCGGGGCTGCTCCCCCTGCGCTGCCGCTGCCGCTGCCGCTGCACACCACGGCACGGAGCCCAGCCCGGGGGCCGGGCAGGAGGATGTTTGAGATGTCTGACAAGTCCGCCGCAGCCCAACGCCTTCCCCAAGCCGTCTCGTTAACGTCAAGACAGCAATTAATCCCCGCGAACGGGAGCTGCGGTTCCACAGCGCCCGGAGCCGGGCTGGGATGGCAGAGCCGGGAGCAGGGAAAGCTGCAGGGACCCCCCTGGCAGGGCTCACCTGCCCACCCCAGCAGCTCCCAGGGCACCCCCGAGCCTCCCAGGGCCCCAGCGCCGCTGTCGTTCCCTGTTTGCTGCCGGAGATCTCGGCGCAGACACGCAGGGCCCACCAGCAGCGTCTGACAGCGCTGCCTGCCTTCGGGCTGCAAAGAAATGTGCTGTCTTGGAGAAAACATAAAAATAAAAAATCAAACCAGCAACCCCCTCACCAACACGGGAAAATTAATCCCGATGAGAGCCTGCCAGTTATTGGAATAGGAAGCACAAATATATTTTAATATGAGTATTGGCAAGCAAGAATTTCTCACGATCACTCAATGAGGTAAGAATATGTGGATGGCAAATTTGAGAAGCTGCATCCATCCGTGGCATTTCCTGCCCTGCTGTGTGGAATTTATGGACTTTCTGTTTGGATGCAGATAAAATGGATGGGTAAAATCAATACCTTAAAGTTGAAAACTGCCTTTAAGTTTATAGAAGGCACATCCCAGCCCAACCCCGAGGCCTGGAGGAGGTGAGTTCCAGGCTCCAGGTTTGGCCCAGCCCTGGATGAGGGAGAGCAGGGAGGATCCTGCTGCCCCAGGCAGCAAATGGTCACTGTCTGCACGAGCACCTTCTTTACAGCTTCCCAAATTTAACTTCCTGGTTAATGGACACGGA
The DNA here is from genome assembly GCA_013397315.1 of Donacobius atricapilla. Lineage (NCBI taxonomy): Eukaryota > Metazoa > Chordata > Aves > Passeriformes > Mimidae > Donacobius > Donacobius atricapilla. Next base: position 104,228 of record WBMY01006656.1, read on the forward strand.
TGCCATATGAATTTTTACATATATCTAAAGCCATCTAATGAAAAATTGTCCTCATTTTAGTCTGATATTAATGTCAGGCATCACTCCATCCTGACTGGGGAAAGGGGGAGGGTGGGAATTTATCTTACATAAATCCCGGTGTGTCCTGTCTAATATTTATAGCCAGCACAGAATGGCTTTTCTTCCTGAGCTACAGAAATAAACCTGTCAGCTCCAAAGATGGCCTTCTATTTAATCACTTCCCTGCTTGATTTCGAATAGAGACAAAAGGCACAATAAAATATTTTCCATTGACCCCTGGGATGCAATCAAGGACCATAAGAAACCGAGGCTGCTGCTGCCACCCACCCTCATTGCCAGTGCCGAGGGGACGTGCTGGACACCCCTGATTTCCCAGGGTTTGTCCCCAACCAGTGGCACAGCCACAATCCCACCAGCCTTGCAGGCATCTCCGGGCAAGTCTGACCTTTCTGGTGCTGCTCTGGGCCAGGAAATTGGCTCCTTGCACCCTGGGGAGGATCAGGGCTCTCCGGGCAATCACATTTAGGGGAATTTGGGCCACAGCATGAACTCGGGGCCATTCTGAGGGTCCCTGTGCTGGTCAGGGGGGACAATGGTGCCTTTCAGTTGTGCCTGGCATCCAGTTTGGGATGCTCCAGCACATCCCTTTATCCCTGCTGCTGTCACAGGGAGCAGCCACTGAAAGGGCTCCTGGTGTGGGCCCATCCCTCTCTCAGGGAAAAAGCCAAGTTTCTGCCTAATGCGCTGAAAATCGAGGCTGAATAGTCTGGGAAACCCCAGGGAAAGTCTTTACAGGGCCCCGGGTCTCCCAGAGCAAATCCTGACTGGATTACCAGAGATGTTTAACCTCAGCACATCCACCTGCCCAGTGTCAGCCCCTCAGTCCTTAAATCCCATCTAATTAGGAAATTACTTATGCAAACATTAAGAACCCACCTTGTTCAGGCTGAACTAAGGCTACAAAACCCCTTGCGCAGGGAACTGGTCTTTTTACACATCCAGGTCTGTAAGTAGCATTTCATTATTAATTAACTCCAAGCAGTTAAGGAGAAATTAATTTATGCAATTAAAAATTATTAGATTAAAAGCCATTTTTTTAACCCCCCATGCTGCTGCGAATAATCCTGGGCTCTGCCGTGTGATTTCAGTGCTTTCAAAATGAGACTTTTCAAATCACTAGGCTTTATGTAAAGTAAAGGAGTAATTAGATCCCAAAAACAGTAATTATCTCAACGAGAGACAGGGAGAGCAGGGAAGTGTAAATACACTCCCAGGGTAACTGCAGACCCAGGAAAGGAATTGTTATGCACCAGCCAGAGCAGGGAGCAGCCAAGCAGAGCCCCACGTCAGAACCACCAAAGACAGCCCGGCCCCTGATCTGTCTTGTTCCTGACTCTGTGATAAAGGTTAATCAAGCACAAAGCAACACAGGAGCTCCTGGGAATTCACTCTCAGCTCCGGGCACGGAGCAGCGCGGCCGGGCACAGGCTGGAGGGGGGAAATGCTGGAGGTTTTGGGAGGGGAGTGATTCCCTCCCCAGCAGCAGCGCTGGGCAGGCACTGAGAGCCCTCCCCAGCACTCCCTGCACCGCCCTGTGCCCCCACCCCAAAGTGCAGAGGGGCTGCAGAGTCACAGAAATGCGGCCAGAAGGTCTCGGGGAGCTGCAGGAGCAAAGGTGGCTCTGGGGGGACTGGGAGGGGGTGAGGAGCTGAGCCACGAGTCAAATCCAACGTGAGCTGCTGATGCCTCTGATGAGCTAAACGAGGCTGAGGACAATTGGGACGGGGCTCTGCCCCCCTGGCTGGTGTTCCAGGGCTGAGCATGGGCTGGAGAAGAAGGCTGGGGAAAGTGGGGGCTGACTCCCAGCCCTCATGTGCATCCTTTTCCTTATTTTGAAGCTCTGGATGCAGACAATCCCTGCAGCCTGACCTTTATAGATGCTAACTATAAAAAAAAAAAAAAAAGAAAATAGACTTAAGGCAAGGTGAAGAGCCAGGCCAGCACCGACCCCCCGTGCAGCAGCACCTGGGCCTGGCGTGGCCACCTGAAGGTCACAAGCACTGGGCCACTTGTCCCCTTGTCACCCCCCAAATGCTCCGTGCAGTGTCCAAGCCCCATTCCATCCCTGCTGCTCTGCCCTGGGCTCACAGCTGGCACCAAAGAAACTGCTTTTTACAGCACAGAGGCGCTGCTGGAGAAATATCAGCTATCAGCAGGTACCTGAGTTGTCTTAATCCTCCCTAAATCCCAAATCAGCTGCTGTTAATCTCCCTGTCCTATCAAACAGGGAATTTTCCGGGCGCCAGCCGCTGCGTGAAACGACAGCCAGCAGCTTAGGGTGCCCCTCCCCGGGGCTGGTGTCAGAGGGGTTTTTAGAGAAAGGAGACATTTAAAACAGGACAAAATTTGCACATTTTAAAGCAGCAGAGCAGTAAGAAATCCCATGCTGTCGGTGGAATTCAGATGGTGTTCGCTGTAAAGCACTAAATGCCAATGCTCTGCCCCTGCCCAGGGCAGGCAGTGACACTGGGGTCCTGCTCAGGAAGAGAGAGATGGGTGGAGGGGACACGGCAGCAGCAGCTCCATTGGGAGATGGACACAGAGGGGGGGAATGGCAGAAGCCATGGATTCGGGAGACAGAGACTTCTGCAGAATAACCCCATGGTGCCCCTTCAGTGAATCCGGGTACGGACCAGGATCCCTCCACAGCTGGGGCTCATGGATCCCTCCTTGTACCTCAGCATCCCCGGCACAAAGGTCAGGTCCCACCCCCAGACAACAAATCACGGGGAGCACAAACAGCCCCAAACACTTTCCACCATTGTACTTCGATATCAAAGTTACAGCTTTCCCACCAGCGCTGCTCCTACATGGTCCAGGGCCCTGAAGATTCCCTTCCCTCGCAGGGAAAGGCAAGCAGGCAGCAATCCACACTCCCGTGCTGCCCATCCCAGCACCTGGGGCTCCCCATTCCCGTGGCAGGAGGGAGAGCAGGACGTGTCCCCTCTGTGGGGTGGCCACAGCCCAGACAGAGTGGTGCAGGGCAGGCCCTGGCAGGGAGCAGCCCCAAGGACAGCACCACGGAGCTCCCTGCAAAGGCAGCACCGCCAGCAGTAAAAAAATCCTGCCCGAAATTCAAACAAGCAGCCCCAAACACAGGCAGGGCAGGACAGGGCAGGGCCAGCAGCCCCGGGGCGAGGGGCAGCTCCCCACCCCTGCCCCAGCCACCACACGGGGCTTTATTCCACTTTCATTTGCCAGGAAAGGAGCTGTGGGAGGGAAAAACCTGCTGGAGCAGAGAGGCACAGAGAGAGAGAGAGCAGAGCTAAAGGCACCGAGCACCCTCCAGCAAAGGAACTCCCGCTCCACGTTTTCCCTCAAAGCAGAGCTTTTGCAAGCACCTCACACACCGGGCTGTCTGTAAAGCAGAGGAAAAGCAAATGTGCAGGAGGGTGTTATGGGCAGCAGGGCAGGGAGGCTGCAGGTAACACCCGGAGCATTCCTGGACTCTGAGCTGCGGTCCGGGAGGATGGATGAAGGGAAGTCCCCACCCTGGCCACAAATATCAGCCATGAGATCACATTCAGGTTCAGCTCTCTGTGAAACACCAGGGCCCAGTGAGGGCACCGCAGCCAACAGGCACCGGGGGAAGCACGGCAGCAACCCAAGCCTTCAGCACCTGGAGCAGCACAGAGGGACTGGGACACTGCCGTGACCCTGCCAGTGCCACCGGTGCCAAAGAGAGACGGAGAAATCCCGGGAGGGACATCCCTGTTCCCCAGGGCACACAGGGGCAGGGGGAGCACGGGACAACAGGGGGGCACGCAGGGTTTGGGGGCACAGAGCAGCCCCAGCACCGTGGGCAGGGAGACCCACGTTGGGGTTCAGGCTGTGCTTGCACTGGTGCCACCCCTGCACTGGTGCCACCCCTGCGCTGGTGTCACCCCTGCACTGGTGCCACCCCTGCACTGGTGTCACCCCTGCACTGGTGCCACCCCTGCACTGGTGCCACAGGGACAGATGGCACTGCAAACACAGCTGGACGAGCAGCACTCGAGCACTCCTGTCTTTTTTGACCAACAGCTTCCAATTGCTGCTGCCTCCAGCTCGGTGTGCTCGTCCCCCCCGGGCTGCACCGCCAGCACATCTCTGCAGCAGAGCCAGGCGGGGCTGAGGAGGGGCAGGCAGGATCCCCCCGCCGCAGAGCCTGGCTCCAGCCGCCTTCCCCGCTCCGAGAAACCGCGGTGACATCCAGCTCCCCTGCCCGCCCAGGCAGACTGAGCCCAGCTGGGTGTTGGAATAAAGTTGGGATTAAAGAAAAGAAAGACCTGGTCAGCTTGAGAAAAAGGGAGGAAAAACCTAACACATCGACAGACTCGGGATGACAAAACAGACCGGCAACACGAAGGGGTTGAATGTGCGCAGCTTGCACCCCTGCAAGCCAGGGCTGGGGCCAGGCACCCCGGATTTCCCCTGCCCCGGCAGAGCTGCGGCACGGGCCACAGCCAGGGAACACGATCTTCCAGGGAGACACTGAGGGGGCACCCCCAGGATGAGCAGCACCCACCGAGGAGGGGAGAGACCCCCGAGATTCCCTGGCAGTGGGACAGTGAGGGGACCCAGCAGTGCCACAGTGGGGTGACCCAGCAGTGGGACATTGGGGTGAACCGGCAGTGGGACATTGGGGTGACCCGGCAGTGGGAGAATGGGGGGACCCGGCAATGAGACAATGAGGGGACCCAGCAGTGGGACAATTGGGGAACCCAGCAGTGGGGGGACCCAGCAGTGGGACATTGGGGCACCCGGCACACTTCACACTTACAGCCTTTGGCTTGAAGGGCGGCTGGATCTCCTTGCGCTCCAGCTTGTCCCAGTCGATGTAGCGGAAGAAGGCGTGCTCCTTGATGTCCCTCTCCCCCTCGGGGCCGCAGCCCAGGCGCTTGGCGGGGTGCTTGGTCATCAGCTGGGGGCAGCAGGGAGGAGACAGTCACAGCGTGTCCCGCTGCCCCCCACAAGGCCCCTCTGAGGAGTCCCCAGGGAGCTGTGATTCCCAGCTGGATGCGCCAGGACACCCCGCATCAGGGTCACATCTCCTCCAGACGCCTTTGGGGCTCCAAGGAGAGGACACTGAGGAAGAAACTGGAGTGACTCAGGGACAGGGAAGGTTGACAGTGGCTCATGAGAGCAGACTGTGCAGATGGCAGGTACACGAGCAGTGAGACGAGCACATCCCCTTTCCCTCTGGGAATGACACTGGTTTGCCAAGGAACAACTCCGGGGTGCTGGCAGGGCTCCCTCAGCACCTGGCTGCAGCAGGGGAGCTGCCCAGCGGTCCCTTTGCTGGGCACAAACTTCTCAGCATCTGCAGAGTTAACTCCAAAACCCACTGCCCCTTTAGGATGGAATTTGCCCTCCAAAACTTCCGTCAGCCCTGGAAGCAGAACCCCCTCACCTCCGGAGCTGTGGCAGCACAGACTCGAGGAGGATTTCTAATGAGAGAGTCAATTTGGAGGAAAAATAGCACAAGCAGTCCATTAATGTTGTTTATCATCTAAACTTCTCCTCTTCACTGGCTCAATAAGGGAAAGGAGCCCCAGGAACTGTGGGCAGCTGTACAACATTAATATCCTGGGGCAGGGTTTGAGCCGTGCTCAGAGATGAGATGGAGATGCCAGAGATTCACAAGGCGTTGATAAGGATGGAGAATATGAGCTTTATACCTGCAACAAAAGCACTGCTTTATTAAAAGCAGGGCAGTTCATCCTGGTGCCAGGGCTGTGCAGAGGCTGCAGCAAGCCTGGCTCTGTGCCCCAGGGCTGGGGGTCTGCGAGAGCCCCTGGGGGGGCCAGGAGGTGCCAGTGCTCCGGCTGGGGAGCTGAGACACCTCCCACCCCCTGCCCGGGTACAGGCCAGCCCTGCCACCCCCATGGCACAAAACAACCTTGCTCAGGAAAGCCAATCTTTAACAGCTGCAATGGGGCTCTGAAAGCCGGGAAAACCTGGGGGAAAAAAAAACCCAAACCTAAAACCCCGAAAAGACAAACTCCAACAAATACAAGGTGAGAGCAGAGCCACCAACTGCTCCGTGAGCAAACAGTTCTACATCCCAGGCCTCCAGCCGGGATGGCATCTGCAGCTGGAAGGGCGACGGAGAGCAGCTTCCGTGAGGCAGCATCTCCCTGGAAAGCCCATCTACAAACAGCCAGGGCCTGGCAGGCTCTGCAGGCTGGGCCAGGGATTTTCCAGCCTCTGCTCTGCTCTGCTCCCCCGTCCTCAAGCAGGGAGCCAGGCTGGAGACAAGCGGGAGGGCCAGGGAGGGAGGGGCCAGAGGCCGGCAAAAACAAAAGCAAGAATATTTTTCCAACTTGCTTTTCGTTAATAATTGAGTTTTCCTTGGCATTGCAGCACACAGCCCTTTATAAAATAAAAACCCAACAAGCAATCCCAGGAGCCTGGGAAGGTGTCCTGGCCTTTCGAACACATGTGGCGGCAGCACACGGGGGAAATGCCACCCAAAACACCTGTAAATATTCCCAAAATACTGCGGAAAACATCCCATGCCTTGGCTATCCGGCAGAGTTTAAGGGAGTTGACAGCCACAGTCTGCTCCCCGGGAAAGGGCTGCTCTGCCCGGGCAGCACCAAACCCCTCCCGTGGCGTGGGAAAGGCCAGGAGAGGAGCCTGGCTCCTGGGAACCAAGGCGGGGCTCAGGGGAGCCAGCCTGACCCCCCTGCACAGGGCCACAGCTCGGAGGTCAGCCTGCAGAAACAGCCCCTGGGGACGGCAGGGCAGGGCACAGCCCATGGGAGCTGGTCACCGCTGCTGACCGGCGGTCCCGAGCCTGGGGATGCTCCAGGGGCTGCCCAGCCAAGGATCCCTGAACAACCCCTGGCTCGGGGCTCTGCTCGGGCACAGGCTTTCGGGAACAAACACCTTGCACCTCCCAGCAGCGCGGCAGGAAGAGGGGACTGGCACCAGCACGTCGGAGTGAAACCGCGGGGGAATGACAAAATGGGGTTGGAGGAGGTGGTGGTGAAATCCCCAACCCCTCACAGGTGAGGGCAGAGGTTTCTCCAGTTCCCTACTGGGTTTGTGCCCTGCTGGCAGCCCTGCCACACAGCTCATCAAGACCTATTTCACTGTATTCCAGGGGAAAACGTAAACACTTAGTTCCTAGCTTACTAAAAAGTTCTTAAATCCCACACAGACTTTTAATTAAACTCTCTGGTGTAGCAGTCGGGTGGTGGCAAAAAATGCCACGAGGTTTTGAAAGAACAGTAGCGCAGAGGGAACCACCACTCTGCTACAAAAACCCGCAGGAATTTATGGAGAGCCAGCCCTCGGTGCAGCCCAAATATCCTCCAATGCAGCCTCCTGCCTCCAGAGTGAGGAGAGCCACGGCAGCTACACCCAGCAGCCGCTGCAGCCGCAGTCCCTGCTCGCTGATTTACAGCACCCACGTTGTGCCTGATGCAGCAGCAAACACAGCCAGCCCTGAGCCTGGGCCCTGCTCCAGCCTCTGCTGCCCTGCGGCCGGGGGATGCTCAGCAGCACTGGGGGTCCCCCACCCCCTGTCTGACCAGGAACACTCCGGATTTTCCCTTCACATCCCAAACAACACCAGCAGGAGGATGGGAGATGGTGACAGCCTCGGTGGGAATCCCCCTCCAAACACCTGCTGAATTAAGGACTTGATTTTCCTGCTGACTGTGGCAGGGCAGCACCCCCTCCCCGTGCCCCATTCCAGGTGGGAACACCTGCAGCAGCTTCTCCCCGCGGGCCAAGTGAATATTCCTCTTTAACACCAGCTGAGAATCCTGGCAACGCCAGGAAGAGGCTCTGAAATGCCGCAGTGGGAGCGGTAAGCGCAGGATGTGTCACTTGTAGATAGAAACACTATTTTGAGACAGAGAACATTCAGATATTTTCAATATTAACTATTATAAGCAAACATTTCTTAAATTCCTACACAAACACTTATTTATAGCAGTGTGTGGCACTGGGGGGTGAGATGAGGCTCAGCCCCAAGCGCACAGAACAACATCAGGGCCTGGCCAACCTTTATCCATCACATCCCAAATTAACTCAGGCTGCAATTAAGTCAGGCCTAGGCCCAGTCCATGGAGAGCCCAGCTTGGGATGCTGGGCAAGGCAAGGAGACAGGATAATGAAAATGCAAATGAAGAGACAGGATAATGAAAATGCTGCCCTGACATCAAGGAGACACCACCAGAGCTTCAGGCTGTCCTGAAGGGCAACTTATCACAGCAAACTGGAAGGATGAAGGTTTTGTGTCTGGTCTTAGAAAACTATTTGGGAATCACATCCACTTTCCCTGAGCATCATTTTTCGTTTCAGGCAAAGGCTCACAGAGCTGCCCTCACCTGGTGGGGCACCGGGTGCTGGGCAGGAGCCCTCCCTCCCCACCTCCCGCCATCACCACAGGTCCCTCCTGACCCTCCCCTGCCCGCAGGCCAGCCCCAGGCCCCAGCTGTACCTCTGCTCAGTGTAGGGGCACAGAGAGGACGCGGGTGTTATTTCTACCTCGCTTTAGTACACACGCCCTCAGTAGCACAAGTTGTGGTTTTAGGACTGGAGGGCACCAGAAGCCAGCAGTGCCAGAGGCTGGCCATGCTGGGGAGCAGCGGGGTGAGCTGGGACCCCAGGGGTGCAGGCTCTCCCTCCCCACGCTCCCCCCGCCCAGCCCTTACCCCTTTGCAGATGGCCACTGCCTCCTTGGACATGGACTTGGGGTAGGCCACGTTGTGCTCCATGATGGACTGGAAGAGCTCGTCTTCATCTTCCCCCTCGAAGGGGGCCTAGAGCAAAGCAGACACAGCTCCAGGGGCATTCCTGGATCTCAAAGCTCCCCTGTGCTGCTGTGGTCCCTGCCCCTGGAGCCAGCCCTGGGCATGCCCACAGTGACCCCGGTCTTGGCACTGCAGTCCCCACGCTGTGCCCCCAGCGTCACCCCCAGCTCCAGGAGGTGCCCCATCCACGTGCCAAGCATGGCAAATCCCACGGCAGCCCGTGCCCACAACGGAACGTGTCCCAGCCCGGAGGAATCAATTAGAGCTCAATTACCTGGCCAGCCAACATCTCATAGAGCAGGACTCCGAAGGCCCACCAATCCACGGACTTCCCGTAGGGCTGGTAGGCAATGATCTGCAAACAACAGCAGCACAGCACTGCACCCCAGCCCTGACCTGGCGGCGCAGGGCGCAGCCACGCCGAGCTGCAGCCAGGCACAAGGACGGGGTTATTCCCTGGGACACCTTTCAGCGCTGAGATCCCTCCCCTGAGCACACTCCTGACCCTCCCCTTGCCCTTCACCAGCGCCCTGGGAAATTGGAGGTTGAACAATTCACACCATAAAGGCCTTTAAAAGGAAAGAGAGCTTAAAAGGGATCCCCTGTCCTGTGCAGTGCCCCACTGCCGGTTTGGGAAGGTCACAGCCCAGCAGGTGACCCAGCCCAGCAGGCGACCCAGCCCAGCAGGCGAGGAGCAGCTTTGTTCAGAGGGAACCACACACGGGGCTGTTGGCTCACAGGCTGTCCCTGGCACCTGGGCACGCACAGCTCTGCTTGGAATAGAAAAAGGCCCAGAAATGGGTCAAGCAAATCGCAGGACAGTTGTACCCTGAAGCCATGCTGGCCTGAGCACATTGCAGCTCCCTGAAGGAGGAGGCACAGAGCAGCAGAAGGGCCCAGGCTGGAGCGTGGTCATGGCACCACAAGCACACAGCCTTATTGCTGGTCCCAAATGCAGTGGGGTGGCTCCTCTGGGACCCAAGGGCAGCAGGCTTTAATGCCTTTCCTGGGTGCCAAAGTGATTTGCATCCTAATTTCCTGTTTGCTGTTTTCCTTTTGGAAAAAGACAAATTACAGAAGGAGAAGGAATAGGAGTTAAAGGGAAAACACTTGGGCAAACACGTGGAGAACTGGCCATTTGTCCTGCTTTGAAGGAGCATTAATCACCCACAGCGACAAGCTCTGCACCACCACCACCAGTATTAATCCTGGTGGGATTAATGGGACACACGCTGGATCCAATAATGGGAAACCTCACTGGGTGCAGGAAACACAATGTGCTTTAGCACACAAGTGCATTGATGTCCTAGCAAAGAGAATCTCCTTCTCTAAAACATTTAAATAAATAAATATCAACTTCACCATTGCAAATTCAGCCGAGTGAGAAGAGTTTAGAGGGATATTTTTAAGTGTAGGGAGCAGACATTTGAGAATAATTGCTCCTCTGAATTTCACAAGTCCGGCATTAAACTGTGCCCATACAGCACTTCATGGAGGTGTCGTGTGTGACTCTATCACATCAGTAATAACCAAATGCAAAGTCATTTTGTGGGGATCTCGAGCCATGGATGGGGAGCCTCTCCCCGTTAGACACACAGCCCCTCACTGCAAACAGCCAGCTGGAGAGATCCAAGGATTCCCACTCCACATGAAAATATTATCCACGGATAATTCCCTGTTTCTCACTGGTCATGCTGTGCTGGAAGCTTCTATCACACACAGTGAGGGGCAGAGCTGAGCTCCTGGGTTTGTCACTTCCAGGAGCAAGGGAACAGGTGAGGAGCAGCCTGCAGCGGGTCTGAGCATGCCAAGGACAGAAGAGGCACGGAGCTGCCAGCAGGAGGGACACGAGAAAACCCCCAGAGAGGGAAAACACAGCGCAGGGAGAGCAGCGTGAGGATGTGCTGCTCTTTGAGGTGGAAGCAGGACACAGCACAACACGGAGGCAGATCCAGCATCCCCGTTCCCTTAGGGGGACGTGGGGATGGGCAGTGCCGAGGGCACGAACTTTGCAGGCTGATGGTGAATTCCCGAGTGTCCCTGTTCCAGCTGGAAAGCTGCCCAAAGCAAGGTGACCCCCGGGGAGGGGGCAGCAGGGAGGCTGGCGGATCACCGGCAGTACCTCGGGCGCGATGTAGTCCGGAGTGCCGCAGAAGGTCTTGGTGGTCACCCCGTCCCAGATGTTCTCCTTGCACATGCCAAAGTCGGCGATCTTTATGTGCCCCTCGCTGTCCAGCATCACGTTGTCCAGCTTCAGGTCTCTGCAGGGCGAGAGCAAACCCGTGACACCACACACAGCGCCAGGCTCTGCTGCGGCTGAGCTCCGCCTGCGTCTCACACCCAGCCCCTTTGGAGGGGGATGTTTGGGGAAACGAGGGAAGGTAAGTCGGAGATCTGTCAGGATGGAGTGTTGATTTTACTTTTAAGCCACAGGAATGCCGTGCTGGGCACAGAGCTTTGAAGTGTGCGATGGAAAACACTCATCTGGCAGGAGATGGATTTAATCGATTTTTTTTCTTCTGCTCCCGTGAAAATCAAAGTGCGCTTAGAGCTCTGGCGATGGAGAAGCACCTACTCAGCACAAGTCCCTGCCTCACCTGCGCTCTGCTGCCCCGAAATACAAACCAGCTGTGTTTCCCTCTGATCCTCACCCCCAGAATACCTGCCTGTGGTGCCCAACCCCCAGGAGCTCTGCTCCTTTGCACAAGCTGCAGAGGGATCCAAGCGCTGGTCCCCGGATCTGAACCCCAGCCTGGAGCCACCACTCCAGAGGTGGATGCTCCAGCCTAAGGACACTTCTGTAGCAGACACTGCAGTTCGTACATTCTTGCTGGGGTTAGGGCTGTATTTTCTAATTATCGTGTCAGTGCTCAGAACCCTGACCGTCCAAAGTCAGACGGGCACGAGCTGGGATTCGGATTGGGAGGAAGGAAGGAAGCAGAGCAACTGGGGACCAACAGACCTAGAATCTCTCCGTGGCAGCTGATGGCAAAAAACAGCCCTCACGTCAGGTTTGTTCCACTTCTTTCATCTTTAGCATCTCCTGACTCCAGCAGCACTGTTGGCATCTCCCTTTACAGAGCACTTAATGGTATCTGACACTCATTAGGATGCTCTGCTCCACCCTGGGCTCTGGGAATTCTCCCAAGCAGGGAAGAGCAGTGAACGCTGGTTCCAGAGCTAAACCAGCAGCCTGTGAGCCTGGTCCCACACGTGGCAGTGACCCAGCCACCTCTGGGTGCTGGGATCATATTGGGAATGGCAAATAAGCCTCAGTGACTGAAGCAGAAGTGACAGAGTGGCACCGCAGAGCTCGGAACCAGCCACTGGCAAGCGCTGACTGCAGTGGCAATGGTAAGAGAGCAGCGCCCTGCAGCCAAATTCGGGCTTGGAGCTGGTCCAGGCTGCCAGGGAGCATTTGTGTCGTGCGGAGAGGAACACATGGAACAGGGGAGAACCACAGCTGCCTTCCCATGAACCGGGGCAAAGCAGGAACCTCCCCCAAAGCAGCTGCACCCCGCGGCTCCCAGATCCCTTTCGGACAGCTCAGGCACTGATGGCTGGGCCCAGCGATCCCACAGGTCCTTTCCAACCTTAAGGATCCTGCCGTTCTCGATCCCACAGGTCCTTTCCAACCTTAAGGATCCTGCTGTTCTCGATCCCACAGGTCCTTTCCAACCTTACGGATCCTGCCGTTCTACCTGTGGGCAGCTGCCAGCCCGGGCTGGGGGCTGCGGGCAGGGCGGGACCCGGAGCAGCGCTTGGCTCTGCCGGGAGCTCAGGGAAGGGAGGGAGGGAGGAGGAACCCGCTCACCTACCGATAAATGATGCCTTTGCTCTGCAGGAAGAAGAGCCCGATGGCTATTTCTGCTGCGTAGAATCTGAAAGAGGAGGTTGAAAAGGAAGACTGAGAATTAAAGGAGATAAATGAAACTCTTCCCAGTCGGATGGCTGTGAAGGAAAGGCGCCAGGCAGATGTGACCAAAGGACAAGGCAGCCGCGGCAGAAGAATTCCAGAGCAGGATCACAGCAGGATGACCCCGGGCAGCCTGAGCTCGCACCGGGCAGCGATGCCACCGGGCTGCTGGGGGCTGTCACTTCTGGTTACACAAATTAAGCCGGAGCTGGATCCACGGCTGCTCCTCACCACATGCTGGCAGTGCGGCTGGAAAGTCATCCCTGCTCCCGGGGCCAGCAGGCGCTGCCACCACTGGCTTTTGGGAATATCCTGGGTCTCAGAGGACTCTGCCAGAGACAAGACACCGGTTCAGCCCAGCAGGCTCTGCCTAGTGTTTGTGGGGTTTATGTGAGCATCTGAAGGCTTTCAGGAACACATCCTGCTCTGTCCAGCTCTCTAGGAACAGGAGCCCAAAGCCCTCAGTTAACACTTGTGCTGGCCATGCCAGCAGAGGAGCCAAAACTCAACGTCCCTCTCATCCCCTGGGAAAGGACAAGGCAGAGCAGAGGCCTGAGGAAGCCTCCAAACCTCCCTGCCTTGTGCCTTTATTTACCTAAATTTATCTATTTAGCTCAATTACTTAAAAGTACAAGATGTTCCCTCTGTGATGTGGAGGCACCAGCATCAGGCAAAGAGTTCTGCATCTTCCCATTCCTGATTTCTGCCCAGGAGCTGCACTGCCAAGTCTGTCCCTTGGGCTCTGCTGCCAGTCCCGTGGCACAGGTACAGCCATAACTACCCCGAAGGTGCCAAACCACTGCACTTACACAGCGTGGGGCTCCTTGAACCTCCCGACCTGCTGGATCTGGTACATCAAGTCCCCGCCATTCACATATTCCATCACAAAATACAAGCGGTCCTGAAGGTAAAGAAGCAAGCAATTAGCCACAGGGTTATCAGAGCAGGGAATCTGCAGGGGTCAGAAACAGGAACCAAGGTGACTGGCAGCTCCAGTCTGTAATTCCAGGGAAATACATCATCATCCCAGTCCTCCCCGTGGGCTGCAGGGGCTCCTCTTCATACAGAGCCCATCAGGACTAATTCCTTGGGAATGCTCCGGGCTGGAGCTCTGCCCCTCTGCAGACAGATCCACTGGAGAAGGCAAGTGCAGGAATCCCTGAAGGAGAGGTTTTTCACTTCCCAGGAATACATTTGCTCTTCTTGACAGAAGCCATTTCCAGAGTGCTGTTCTGCAGGGATTTGCCCAGGCACTCCATGGCTGCAGTCAAGGGATGCACAGGAGACACGAGCAGCTCCCATGGGGACCAAGCTCCATCCACGACCACCAGGACTCGGCCAAGCACCAGGACGGATGTGTGGCACCCCCAGCCCTTGCCCAGGGTGGCAGCCTGGGGGTGCACAGGTCTGCAGGGGACCCCTGGTCAGGCTGGGGAGGCAGGAGGGGGCTGCACCCCTCTCCTCACTCCTTCCAGCCTGGTCTGAGGGGTCACTCTGGTCATGTTCACATCGGGTTAAGGGAGTCCAGAGGAGGCCACGGAGATGTTCCCTCTGCTCTGGAGCCAGCCTGGGAGAGCTGGGAATGGTCATCTGGAGAGGAGAAGGCTCCAGGGAGAGCTCAGAGCCCCTCTCAGGGCCTAAAGGGGCTCCAGAAGAGCTGGAGAGGGACTTGGGACAAGGGCCCGCAGTGACATGGGCCTCCAGTGACAACCCCGGGCTGCCCCATCCCACCCAGAGGAGGGAAGGACACAGAGGCTGGAGCACTGCGGGAGCTGCAGGTTGGCAGCATTACATAATAAAACATTTCCCATTGCTCATTTCCTCCTTAAATAAGCCTTGCCCTGCTTTTCAGACAGGAAGGATGGGGAGCCCACAAGAGATGCTGCTGGAGCACTGCCACAGCCAGGGCTGTGGGGAACCGGGGTCAGCACCCACGGGGCCCTTCCCAGCCAGAGGAACCGGGGTCGGCACCCACGGGGCATTTCCCAGCCAGAGGAACTGGGGTCAGCACCCACGGGGCCCTTCCCAGCCTGGCAGTGCCAACCAGAGGAACTGGGGCCAGCAGCCGCTGCCCCAGCAGAGCCCCCCGGCTGTGGGGCAGCCCAGGGGATCACCCCCAGCAGCACGGGGGCAGTGGGGCTGTGCAGAACCCGTGGCACGGATGGGACAGAGTGGGGAATTCGGCTCCTCAGGTGCCTGGGGGTCCCGGAGCACCCCGTGTGTGAAGGACAGCCCGGGCAGGGGCAGGGGCAGGGGCAGGGCCCGGCGGGTGGCAATGTCACCTTGAGCAGCCACCGCCAGCCCGCGACAGCCGCGGCAGAGCGGAGCAGAGCCGGGCTCGGCTGCAGCTGCCTCCTAAATATATCGGTCTGCTTCAAGGAGGAAGAATATTAAAAAGACGGGCTCTTGAGGCAGCCAGCTGAGCTCTCAAAGCAGGAGCTGAGCGTTGCTGCTTGGGCGGCGGTGCCGGGACTGAAGCGGGCAGACGGCCGGGCTGCCCACGGGCTGCCCACGGGCACAGGCACGGGCACGGGCACGGAGTGCTGTCCTGGCTCCCGCCGCTGCCGCCAAGGTTTGGCCAAGTCCGGAGCATCCAAACCCGCCGAGCAGCAGCGCGGAGATGTAAATTCACTGCAGAGCCTGGCATGGAGCTGGTGACGCTCCCCCGTCCCTGGGCAGCCACGATGGTGCTCCCAGGGCTCCTTTCAGCGCCCTTCTAATGAACTCTCCATGCCCGGCCTGACTGCACGGGAACAAGAGGCACAGCCAGGGCAACAGCCACGCTCCTCATCCACACCTTACTAGATACTGGGGAGAAATCCTTCCCTGGAGGGTGGGCGGGCCCTGGCACAGGGTGCCCAGAGCAGCTGAGGCTGCCCCTGGATCCCTGGCAGCATCCAAGGCCAGACTGGACGGGGCTTGGAGCAGCCTGGCATAGTGGCAGTTGTTCCTGCACATGGATGACCTTCAAGGTCCCTTCCAACCCAAACCATTCCAGGATTCTGTGATTTGTCATCCCAGTGTGGCTGTGGCTGCTGTGCCTTCACTGCTGCGCCCCAGAGGTCACAGCAAGGGCACAGCTCACCAGGGACACCCAGGGACCCCCAGCTCACCCCTCTCCCAGAGCCCAGGCTCTGACCTGGCACCTTTCAGAGCACCCCAGGTCCCCCAGCACAGGCACCTCTCACCCTCCAGCCCCAGGCAGGAGCTCTCTCCTTGCTCATCTTCCCCTTTTTCTTCAAAATGCAGATTTAGGGCTTTTCTCTCTCCAGAAGCTGAAGCCGCTGAGCCAACAGCCCCAGCAGAGAATTGTGCTCTGGACTGTGCTCCCAGAAATCAAAGTGCTTTGTGCCAGCGTTTGATAATACACCCTGCTATACATTTTGATTACATTACAAATACGATTACTATTAAGCTACTATAGGTCTGCCAGGAATAATCCTGCGCTGACTCACTTCAGATGCCAGGGAGATTCTCTGTGAAATAGCTGCTCCTGCCACATTCTGATTGCTGTGCTGCAAAGCCGGGCCGCAGGCTTTAAATATGCTCAATGTGTTTGGTAAATGAAATTTCTGGGGTAATATTAAAATGTAATTCTCCTGGAAAGCATTGTCACCGTTCTAAAGGACTCTGCTGATTCCCTCTGCTGGCTCCACTGACGTGTACCTGGACATTCTCATTCACAGGCTGCTCCAGGGCCGGGCAGGGATTGTATTAAAGGTCCCCCGTCCCCCTCTCCACTCCTGACTCATACAAACGCAATCGCACAGCCAGGGAAAAGCGGATTTCCTCAGTGTTTTGGGTTTCTCCCTTTGCTCAGGGCTTTGATCAGAGGAACGAGCCCTGGGAGCAAGTGCAGCACTTTGCTATTGGACCATAAGGGACGTTGTGGGCTGGGAAATCACCGCTAATGTCACCAGTAGCTCCCTGGTGAACACATCTCAGGTGCAGCTACTGTACATCACACTTCCATGTCACACAGCCGCTTCTGGGCTCCGGAGGCATTTTTGCCAGTGAACTGGAGAGGGTGTGAGGCTGCCAAGGCACGGAACACACAGCACTGATGTACAGAGAGCATAAAATCTTGGGACAGTTTGGGTTGGAAGGAATCTTAAAGCCCATCCAGTTCACCCCCTGCCATGGACAGGGACACCTCCCCCTGTCCCAGGCTGCTCCAAGCCCCATCCAGCCTGGCCTTGGCCACCACCCCAACCCATTTTCCAAAGTGTCAGGCTCGCAGCGCTCCGAGTCCCCAGCCCAGCCCTGGGTGGGCAGCAGCTGTGGCCCCAGCCCCTACCATGGTCTGGAAGCAGGAGTGGAGCTGGGTGAGGAAGGGAGGCTTCCCCGAGAGAGCCAGGACGCGCTTTTCCACCATGGTGCACTCCACGTCGTCGTCCTGGATAACCACGTCCTTCTTCAGGATCTTCACGGCGTAGAGCTCGTCCGTGCCCTTCCTCTCGGCCAGCATCACCTGCAGGGGGACAGGACACGTGTGGAGCTGCGGGAGATGGGGATCTACAGTGCCTCGAGCTGAAATACCCACAGCGAGGGGCTCCTCACCCGCTGGCGCCCCTCACAGCCCCCAGGAGAGCTGCAGGTGCCAGACCACAGAGAGCCCCACACCCCTGCCAGGGGGGCTCCCAAAAGCATTCAGGGACTCCGAGGAGTAACACACCTCCTCCCTCACCACCTCGCTGCCTGGAGGAGCCCAGCCAGGGGGTTTGGTGATACCTGAGCCCAGCTCACCCTGCGGTCAGGGTCCGGTCTGGCACCCTCGGAGTGCCACCAGCGCTGGGGGACGGTGTCAAGAGGCTGAACAGAGTCCATCAGATTACAAGGTGGTAAATATTTCGAGTGGAAAAGAGTTAGTCTCTAGTGAACAGTAAGAAAACCCCCAGGATTTTCTCTGCCTCACCCCCTCCCTCCACAACACTGAGCAAACGCCATCACGTGCTGCTCCATCACCCAGCCCAGGCCCCTCTCAGCCAGCAGAATCCATCCAACCTCCCATTTCCAACCAATCCCACCCATTTGCAGGTTTATTTATTGCAGTAAATGGGATTCACTGCTTCTGCTGGTGCAAATCCCTCGGGTTAATCCCATCAGCCCAGCGAGGGTCCCCTGCCTGCCCGACCCACCACGCTCCATCAGCCTGAGCTGCTCCTTGGGCTGCCAGCAAATAAACCAACTCTGAAACCTCACTTTGGTTCCTGTTCTCCCTCTCAAACTCTCCCATTGCCTCAGCTTGGAGCTCTGGGTGGGAATGAATTGCTTTTTGTTTGAAGCAGGCGGCAGAAATGCTCCAGTCACATCAGGAGCAGCAGCTCGGGCGTTGGGGAAATGAATTACGTGAAGGCAACGTCGATAGGGTGGAACTGAAATGTGCTTCGGGCTGGGGCAGACAGGCAGAGGACACGAGCGGGTCCCAGGGTGACTTCAGAGACACCAAGGAAGGCACAATTAACCCTCTGGTGGTCCCCAGGCTGCCCGGGAGGGGTTTAACAGCAGGGTAGATGCGGCACTTGGGGACAGGGGTAGTGCTGGCAGTGCTGGGGTTGGGCTCAGTGGTCTCCGAGGGCTTTTCCAAGCTCCGGGGTTCTGTGATTCCATCCTGTGACACAGCCCGAGGATCAGGGGTGATGGGGCAGGGGACACAGCCTGAGGTCCTTGGTGCCACCCACTTGTCTGGGTGCAGATTCCAGGGAACAGGGAGCAGTGGAAGGTGCCCCTGCCCATGGCAGAGCGGTACTGGGTGATATTTAAGGTATTTTCCATGGCATTCCCGGGTTCTGCGCCAGGGCAGCAGACACAGCTGCCTCACACAGTGTCCGCGCCTCTGTCCTCCCCTGCGGTCCTGCCCAAACTGGTTCGGTTCATTGCCTCCATTTATCACCACTTTACACACGCTGAGCTTTACAAGGCACCACGCCCAGGCGCTAAAACCAGAGCTAATTTTTAGGTGATAAAAGCAGAAGTGCTTTGGCTGCTCAGAATTAGTGGAAAAGAAGCAGTAACCACCCCAGGAACATATTTTGATGGAAAATTAAACCCGTTACCTGAGTGTAAGAGCATTATATGCAATATCAGCTGTATACAGACCTGCCCTGCCATCCACAACCCTGCCAGAGGAGCAGGGAGCCTCTGGGCCTGGCATCTGCTGCTGCCCTGGAGGGACCTTGCTGAGGACGTGGCTCCCACCCCGCTCTGCAGTGGTAGCAGAGCTTGGCTGGGGTTCCCTCACAAAGGCAAAAGCTGCTCGAGGCCATCCAGGGCAGTGAATGGTTCAGGAAGCAGCTCCCAGCGAGAGGGCAGCCCAGAGCACAGCTGAGCCAGCCCTGCTCCCTGGCAAAGGAAGGGCAAAAGGACCTTGCAGCTGCTGAGGATCGGCTGGGGGCACCCAGGGAATGGGCAGGTGTGAGGTGTGTGCCCAGCAGGGCAGGCCGGAGACCACCCTCTGCTGCACTCCTGGGCAGCGCTGGGCTGGACCCCCCTCTGCTGTATCGCAGAATCCTTTAGGCTGGCAAAGACCTCCAAGGTGACTGAGTCCCACCTGGGCCCACCTCGCCCTGTCACATCCAGCCCTTCCTTGGACGCCTCCAGGGATGGGCACTCCAAACCTCCCCGGGCAGCCCCTGCCAGTGCCCGACCACTCCAAACCTCCCTGCGCAGCCCCTGCCAGTGCCCGACCACCCTTTCCGGGAAGAAATTCCTCCCAATATCTTCCTGATGTCTGAAGGTGTTCAAATACCAAAGACGCAAACAGCCAAGTGCCCCCAGCACAGCGCAGAGCCCAGGATGGGGATGGGTGGCAGGGGAGCAGGGACCAGCCTGGCCCGTGCCCTGCCCTCCTGGCACCTTTCCCACCCAGAGCAGAGCAGTGCACAGCTCAGGGGTTATCACAGCCCAGAGAACTCTCCCGCTGGAATGTTGGAGCCCTGGGCACGGAGAATTTCAGATTTTCTGTACTAACAGGCACTGACCCCCAAGAAAACACTGCATTGGACCTGAGGCCATAGAAAAGGCTTCCAAAATTAAATAATAGAACTGGGATTATATGTGTGTAGTTTATATAAAAGTGTGTAATATCACATAGTAGAAAACCTAGAGTTTAAGGTTTTAAAATATAGTAATGTATATAAAGCAAGATGGAGGTTTTAGGGTGGAGGCCAGTCCTTATTTTCCACCTTCCTCTTCACCTTCTTCTTCATGGGTCTAAGTAGTATTTTGTAATTAGATAAAAAATCCGCATTGTGGGCCACAGGTAGTTAGTTATTAGGTTAAAAGTAAAGGTAATTTAAGTGTAATTTCTTAATTAGACAGTTTATCCTTAAAAGGCCTTGTAGAGAGAGAGATAGGGCTCCATTTTTAGTTTGTTAGCTAGACCTGCCGTAGAACTTACAGTTTGTGAGACTGTAATATAGTAAAAATCAATAAACGTCTAAGCCCAAACACAAAATACCGTCTCACTCATTTAATCCCAACTCTAGCAAAAAAAGAATAAAAAGCCACACTAGAACCCAGAACTGCAGCGGCCAAAGGCTCCGCCCTGCTCAGCAAAACAACACAAGCCCCGGAAAGCCTGACAGCTCGACAGATTGATTAGCTGCAAAAAATATGAGCAAGCCACCCAATTTCACTTTCCTCTATTTATAATACAGCAAAGCGGAGCCAGGGTGGGCTGTGCCAAGCGCTGCCTCCCTCCGTGGGAGCGTCCCCTGGCCGTGCCAGCCCCGCGGAGCTGCCACCAGCCCCCGTCCCGGGCAGCCCACGGGGACCCCAGAGCACCAGGGACACCTGGTCCTGGGGCTGCACACGCCAAGCCAGGAGCACACAGCCCCAGGCCCCTCTTTTCCCAGGCAGATCCATTTTCCGCCCCCTGAAGCCGCCGGCTGCCTGGCTCGGGGGACCTCCATCTGCCAGCGCGCTCGCTGGGAAAGCAGATTGCATTCCTTTTTAACTTTTTATTGGTGCAGAAAAAAGCTGATATTTAACTTGATTTATTCCTGTAATATAGGGTATTTGTTTGGGAACGCTCCAGCATCAGAACCGGAGATATTCTGAACACAGAGAAAGCGAGTTTGTCAAACTCCACCGAGGCCAGCGTGGACAGCCCGACCCTCCCCAGCCGTGTGGAGAGAGCAAAACACGGAGCAGGAAACCCGGGGTCCTGAGGCCAAAGGGTTAAAGGAGACAGACAGAGGCTCGCTGAAGCAGCGCGGTTGCAGTCCAAGAGCTCTCCCAGGCAGCAGGGCCTGGCAGGAGGGAGGCTGGCAGCAGGCAGCCGGGCACAGGAGCAGGTGCCAGCCCAGGGGAGGGCAGCACGCCGTGCCAGCCTTGGAGAGGGATGGCAGCGCCACGGGCACAACCAGCTGCTGGGCACGCCAGGGCCGGGGAGCTGCGGGAGCTGGGCTGTTCTCCCTGCCCCGGGCACCTCTGCCTGGCCCCTCCCGAACATCTGGCACCTCTGGCAGGCACGGGAAGCGGGGATGGAGCCGCGGCACCTGGGTGTCCCCGTGCCGGGATGCCGGGGCAGCAGCCAGGCCCGGGGAAGCGCAGGCACACGTGAGGGCGAGGCTGCATCCACCCGGAGAAACCAACGTGCCGTTTTAATTAGCGCTAATTAGCATATTTATAACATTCTGTTCCAGGGAACAGTTTCTGTCACACATTCCCTTATATAAGCCTGAGCCGGCTGAGGAGTTTGCTAATGTTTCTCAAATTTGAGGGAAGAAGGCGGCGGGGGACACGGCACAACCGCGGAGTTTCCAGATGCCAGGCCCCGGGTTTGGAAGGGATGGAGGTGCTGGGAGGGAGGGGAGAGGGGACATTTCTGTGTGACAGCAGCTCGGGCAGCAGGCACGGGGCTTTCCTGCACGCCGGGACGCCAGCCCACAGCAAAGGGCACCACGCCGAGATCAGGGCTGATGCTCCGGGGGCTGGGGACCGCCAGGACCTCCCCGTTCCCTGTCTGTCACAAACTATTCCATGATCTCTGAGCTCTCCACCTCTGGAGAGGCAGCAAATTCCCATAGAGAAGCTGGGACCTCCCGAAGCTCCATTGCCAGCAGAAGGCTGGGGAAAGAAGGGATGCTCCTGCTGCACTCCCCTGCTCAGGGGAGCATCCCTGCACACCCTCCTCATCTCCGCTACCTGCCCGAGCAATGAGCCTGCAGGCACAGCAATATTCCCCGCAATTAAGGCAATTCACTAATGAGAGTGGGGCTGGGCCAGCCATCACACAGGCAAACACTGCACCCACCTCCTGCAGAGCCCCAGCGTTCCCTGGAGCGCTGGGATCCCAAATAGAAATCAAGAGACTTGGCAAGACCCCAAGAAAAATGAAGGCTCCAAGTCACATAATTATCAGGAGAATGAAATTCTGTTACCGCTCACAACCGGTCTGGGAAGTTAATTAAAATGTTCCCATAAATTTGTAGAGAAGAAGAAAACCCCAACCAAATAAAAAAAGAGCTTTAAAGACACAGCTCGTCCCCTGCTTCCCAAAAGGATGGATTCTGTGGTGGTCTCCTCAGACCTCTCTGGTGTTCCCAGCCAAGCTGGGCTCCCAGCGCCGTGGCACCAGTGCTCCCAGTCACCGCGTGTTCCACGCAGACAGAGCCCAGGGGCACCTCACCTTCCCAAAGCTTCCTTTTCCCAGCACCATCAGGAAGTTGAAATCCGAGAGCTTCATCCGATCCCGGCTGCCGTTGTTGTCCAATTTGGAAATGGCATTTCTTGTCTTCTCATCCGCAGCCTTGGACCCAGTTCCAATCTTGGCTCTCTGCGAAGGTGGAGATGGGGCAGGGAGGAAGAGAAATCACGACTGATGGGGCAGGGAGAATGAGCATTACAAACCCTGGGGGGGCTCCCAAAATCCCACCGCAGCAGCTCTTTCCCAGCTCAAAAAGCACCCCGAGCTCTGGGAGCCTTTTCCATGGGCGTGATGGGGACAGCCCCAAGAAGGGCACTGGAGATTTCACCAGCCCTGGCACAGGGCACTGCTCAGCTGCTTCCCAGTTAACCTCTGCCAGGGCAACTGGGGACCACCTCTGCCCGTGGTCAGCCCTGTCCGCGTGCCAGCAGGACACAGCAGCCTGCCACGCCACCCCACACCACGTCCAGGTCATCCAACGCACGGGAAAGAGGCCTGAAGAAGCTCTTTTGGGGCAAACACTGGCTTCTGTCTCTTACCTCACCACAAAAAAAGGGGTGAATATAAATATATTAGGGTAAAACATGGGACTTTTTATCCAGCTCCAAATCCATTACTGCCCTATGGTCCCTTCCATTTGAGATATTCTGTGATTTTATCTGATGCTGGAGGGAATCACAAAGGAGGAAGCCACAAATCCATTTGGAACAGACAGCCCCCTAAACAGATAGACAGAGGGACAGCCCCTCCTGCCCCCCAGACAGACAGACAGCCCCACAGCCCCTCCTGCCCCCCAGCCAGCACGGCTGCTCCCTGAGGACCCTCACTTTAAAGCCCCCCCATTTTTAAACACCAGAGCCCAGCAGTGGCCCGGTGCCTCCTCCCCAGGCCAGGGGCTGTGATGTGCTGATCCTCCTCCCGTAAAAGCTCTCTCACAATTTATTCCCTTTTAATTTGCAGCAATGTGTGGCAGTGTGAGGCCTGTGCCGAGCTCAGCCTAGCATGAAATTCCATTAACCCGATCCCGGCGGTTCAATTTGCCTGCTGCTGGCAGCCCCTCCAGATAGCACCTCGTGGGGAATCTCCAGCCTCTGCTGCTGCTAATTGCTTCTCACAAGGTTCTCCAGGCTGCAGAATTCCCCACTCAAGGTCACCTGCAGCGCCTCGGAGCATGGCAACAGGAACAGACCTAAGGGATGCTCTCCGGGATTGTCACACACCACTGGTGTGAGCACGGCTGTGCCCCAGCTCCAGCACACCCCGCTCCTCACTCCCAGCGCCCGCAGAGCCACAGCCCAGCTGGAAGGGGATTCCCTGCCTGAGACACCCCCTCCCTCCACGGGAGGAGTGGGGAACACACAGCAAGGTGAGGGGACAGCTCTGGCTCCTCTGGACAAACTCATCATCTGACTGCCCAGGCCATCGTAACACCACTGGAACATCATGAAACACAATAAAAGCCAGTTGTTAGTTCTCTGTACAGCCAAAACCCACTGGTTGTAGCCAACCATTGTAGTAGAACTGTCTTTCCTTGGACATTCAGGAAAGTTGTGTATAAATAAGATAAAAAAGAAAGGCGAACAGGAGCTAACTTTCCAGTCTCTGCTACAATTGCGGAGTTCATGCTGAGAACCATAAGGGCAACTCTCTTATTTCTGTATGGCTCATTGCACGTGAGTCTCCAGATGTACCACACTCATTCCCAGGGCTCTGTGGAGGCTTCAGCTACACTGAAAAACGGGAAATTTCTGCCAATTCAGCAATGTCTGCATCAATCATTCAGCAAGAACTTCCATGGCTTATTACGTAGTAAATAGACATTTCTCCTTGGGACCTCTTTGGGCAGTTGGACCCTGCTCCACGTCCCCTGCACTGCCAGGGGAGGAGCTGGCAGGGAAAGTCCCCTTGCCGAGGGCACGGCGGGCAGGCAGCGAGGAAAACCCCTGAGTGCAAGAAAAATCAGTTCACCTCAAACTTCTGCCTGAGCTCCTCGTTTCCTTCTTCTCCCTCGGGAGGCACCGGGACATTGAAATACTCGCCCTCCTCCTGGCTGAGCAGCTTGAACCTGGAGGGACAGAGAGGCCGCGGGTCAGGGGCTGCAGGAGCTCACCTCTGCTCCAGCACAGCTCTGCCTCTGCTGAACCAGCAGCCAGGGCACCCTTCCCCAGGGCGGGAGAACCCCCAAACCGCCCCCTCAGCGAGCCTCGGTGGCTGGAGGGATGTTTCTGGCTGTCCTGGAGACCCCCACAGCCCGGGGGGTGCATCCAGTGCCTGCAGTGGTGGGCACACTGAGCCCTGGTGTCGCTTCCAAGCCAGTCCTGACCCCAAACCCACAGACAAGCTCGTGTTCCTGACAGCCACGGGCACAGGTGTGGGCAAACCCCCTTCCACCAGCTGTCCTGCGAGGACAGCACGTGGCACGGGGCACTGCCCACCCCGAGCACACAGGCAGGATGCTCCTCCAAAGGAGGAGAAAAGCTCAAGCAGCAATTACCAGAAATCATGGAAACGCCACTCAGATCCCAGGAGTTTCCCCCTGCTGGGGACAGAGCCCAGCTCTGCATCCAGGATGGATCTTGGCCGGGTTTAATCCCAGAGGCTGCCCCAGGAACAAAGCCCTGTGTGCACAGCACAGGCACAGGCTCGAGCCTGTTTGCTCCCTTAACTGCAGTTGTTTAGGTATGAAATATGGATCAGAGCTCCTTCTCCCTCAGTTTACTCCAGCCAGCACTGTGACAGGGAAAATTACTTAGCTCTCCATGTACATGATTTTTAAAAGGCTGGGACATGCTCGGGCTTTGGGCTGCGCTGGGAGCTGGCAGAGCGTGGCACACGCGCCCCCTCACAGGTGACTGGGAATTCTGGGGAAGGGACAGCTTCCCACTGCTGCCCAGAGGAGCAGCCCCGTCCCGTCAGGGCCTGGCAGGTGATGGGCACAATGCCACTGTGCCAGACACCGTGCCCAGCTCCGTGGGGACAGCAGTGGGAGCAGCCCCAGCTCTGCCCAGCCCAGAGTGGCACACAGTGGGCACCCAACACCCCTAACCCCTCCTCTCCTCTCCGTTCTCTGCTCTCAGGGAGACATGTCCAGCTTCCATGGTGGAAAAACCAGGCTGGAGTATTCACTCAGCTTAATTCCATGCAGGGTTTGGTTTCCCAAAGGCATTTAACATCCCTTTCCAATTATTACACCTGCCGTGGACAGGTAACACAGCTCTCAGGCGCCGGTGCCCGGGGGAAAAGCAGGGCAGTAGGGCACCGTGTGTCCTGCTGGGGGAGAGAAAATGGAATGGGAGAGACCCACCCAGGGGTGCTGCAGCCCCGCCGTGCCCGTGGCTCGGTGGTAACGAGCAGCTGTAATTACACACGCTGTGGTTCCCCCTTGTTCCGAGCAGTGCCCCCCACAGCCCCAGCTCAGAGGGGTCCCCACGGCCCCCTCACACACGCCCGAGGAAGCCACGGTGTCTGTCCGGAACAGAAACTGAGGGAACGCAAGCAGGAATGCTGGAAACTCCTGCTGGGCAGATGCTGCAGGCGGTGCCAGCTCCTCCCTGCAGGAGCACCGGCCCGGCAGGCAGGGCAGCCCTGGGAACCTGGGGGTGCCCCGGGAAGGAAGAGCCCCCGAAGCCCCAGCCGGAGGCCGCGGAGGAGGTCACACAGAGCCAGTCCGTGCTGGGCACGCAGACACTGCCCTGGCACCCCCGGGTGCCACACAGACACCCCTCCATGGCACCAGTGACCCTCAGCAGCCCCAGAGGTGGAGCAGCACCTTCCACGGAGCTGGAAGAGGTGGCTGGAGCAGGAGGAAGCTGGCGAGGTCTGAGGGGCCGCCACGCTGCCATCCACAAACGCTTTGTGCCCACCGTGCTGATAAAACAATCACATCTCACCATCCGTCCACGCCCGACTTCTGCAGCTCAGAGATGCCGAAGGACAAGGAGCCCATGAAATCATTCCTGCTGGTCAGGTCCCAGTCCCAGATCTCCACGGACAACCGCCTGTCCTTGTCCGCCTCCTTCAGCTGGCTGCAAGAGAGGAAGGGAGGAGGGCTGGGCTCGTCCTGGCGGCTGCTCCCACGCCACCGTGTCCCCCCGTGCTCCACAAGGACACGATGCAAGGGGAAGGGACGGTCCTCGAGGCCTGCTGGGGTCTCCAGTATTTAATTCTGAGCCACACCCGACTCACACGGAGAACATGGAGCTCCTGCCCTGACACACTCCGCTCTCAGCAGGGTCAGGGCAGAGGTTTGGGTGCCTCTGCGTCACTCACAGAACAAAAAGAATCATTTCTCAATTGAATCAGCTCTGAATGCCTCTGAATAATTAAATCAGAGCAAATAAAGCCACATTAATTCTTGGTGGGGAGAAAATTCACTTTACAAATTTAAACATTTTCCTTGTACTTACAATTTAAATGTCTCATTCCACTCAGGATTCAGGGAGCACTTGATAGTTTTGGTCTTCTGTTTGCTTTCGTTTTTGGGGTCAGGGATTAGTTTAAGCTTCACGTAGGGATCTGACAAGCCATTAGGGTCCATAGGAACTAGGTTTTTAGCATCTCTTACTGGGGAAGAGAAAAAGGATTAAATTCAGTATTCCAGCTATAAAAATATCCAACAACTGACAACTTCCCTGTGTGCCAAGAGTAAGTGTGAAAATAGTGATTAAAAGCAGAATTAAACTGGATCTGTGCAGACATGGGCATTACATGAGGAACGACATAATTAACGCCGAGCAAACTCAGCTCCCATGGATGGGGGAGGCTGCAGGGTCGACTCAGGAGATTATTTTTACTTTCTGACAGGCTGATTTGTTGTTTGCTCTCGGTTTTAAGCAGTTTAAAGCTGATTTGTTTCCTCTTGCCCCCTGGGAAGCAGAATTGCACTGCCTGGTGGGGGCCTGGGGATGGAGCTTTCCTCGGGGAATGGGAACAGTGAGGGAGCTGGGTGGGAGCAGGAACCCGAGGCACCACAGCAGTGGCCACATGCAGCACCCAGCTGGCCCCTGGAGCCCCTGCCGTGGCCCTGGGGGCTGGGGGATGCCCATGGGCACCGTCACTTGCCTGCTGGGCAGCTCACCCCGGCTCTGGGGCCAGCATCTCCTCCGGGAAGCAGGAGCAGAGCGGGAAGAGCAAACCTGAGGTGACTCAGCTGCTTCTAATTGGATTGCAGCTTGGACAAATTAAATACAGCCGGGCTGAGCCGAGTCTATTGCCCAGATTAGGTCCAGAAGGGTCTGCCTGCCAGGGGAAGCATCTTATCTTCCCCCCAGGCTGAGCAGAGCTATCAGAGATGGGAAGGCTGACGGGCCAGCGTGGAGCCGAGCCATACCTGGGGAACAGCCGTGTGCAAGGAAGGCCAGAGCAGAGCCCCCTCCCCAGGTCTGCACACAGCCCAGCATCAGGCACAGAGGGTCCTGCCCCGCTGGGAACAGCCTGAAATCCCGAAAGGTGCCACCAGCAGCTCTGCCGTGAGCCTCACGGGGGGCTCAGCTTCAGCCCCTCATCCCACGAGGGGGAGGAGGAGGAGAGAACTCCGTGTGCAGCACCACAGGATGTCAGAAGGAACTTTCAGGGTCAGAAGAGTAAAACCAACTGCCCGGTTCCCAGCTCACCAGTAAGGAATTTCTGATCAGTTTGGAGAAGAGAATTAATGCCCCCAGACCTGCCATCTATTGCCGCCCTCCCGGAGCACTGCCCAATTCCCAGCTCCACGGAACCGAGCTGGAAGCCAAAATTCAGCCCCTCCTCGAAGGGTTCGGGTTGGAAGGGACCTTACAGCCCACCCAGGGGGACCTTGAGCCCACCCAGTGCCACCACTCTGGGGCTCCCAGTGCCTCTCCACACACCCCCCTGAGCTCTTCCTGCCTCTCATCACCTTCCCGGCTTTAAAATGATCATCAGAAGGTGTTTTCAGTGCTTCTGCCCACCTGCAGCGCCTGTGGGAGCCTCAGGGAAGGGGGGACAGCCCATGGCCAGTCCCAGCGCCGCGCCCCGATGGCAGCAGCAGGGCAGGGGGATGGTCCTCGCTGCTGACCTCACCTGCTCCTGCCCCAGGGGCAGCAGAAACACCCGAGGACCCCCCATGTGAGGGCTGGAAGAGGCTCTGGGTGTCCCCTCGCTGGGAGGAGACACGGAATGATGTCACATGGAGCCCTGCTCTGCGTTTCACCGTCCCCACAGCCAGCACAGCACCTCTGGAGACTAATGAACAACCCTCCGTTGTTTATCAGGCCGCCCTTCGCCTCTTTAAGGAACGGGAGAAGTCGTTCCTGGCCCTCGCAGTTAATCAGTTTATGCCCTGAAGCATGAGATTTGATTACCTCATGTTATTATCTCAGCGTGCAGACCTCAAAATTTCATTAATGGGAATAATTTTATCTATTCATTTAAAAAAAACCCAAAAGGCTTCTGCTTGACCTTAAGAAACTTCCTGACTTTTCAAGCAGAAATCAACAATTAAGTGAAGGGAAAATAAAAACCTGGAGCGGCACAGCAGCGATACCTCACGGCAGGGGAGATGTGCTCCTCGCCAGCATTTATGGCATTTATTTGACAGTTAAATTTGATGTAAAATAGTTTTACATCTCTCATATCCTGACAGTTTTGTGCATCATTAAGAAGCAGTAACATCATTATTAACAGTGATGAGTAAGAATATTACGATCCCACTTAAAGCCGGCCCTAAATCACTCTGGGTGCCAAGTGTGGCCAAGGAGATGCCACTGGGGGCTCAGGCCACGGTCGGGACGAGATGTTGGCCAGTCCTGGACACCTCAGGAGTGGGGGGCTCGGGGGGGCAGTGCTGGCAGTGCCCTCCTCCTCCACACAATTCCCGCAGCAGTGGGGACGGTGCTCCTCTGCCACGGGAAGGAGATGTCACCCACTCTGCCTCGCAGGGCCAGGGCAGGCAGAGCTGGGTGAAGGATATTTGAATGATTTATTCTGCAAAGTGTGCAGTAGCTCCTCAGTTATGGTTCAGGCAACATCTCTGAATTCCTCTGGCTCTCGGGAAGAGACATCCAAATCTCCCCTGGAAGCAGCCCCAGTCTGCCGCACGCCCAAAGCAGGAGCCAGCACGGAGGTCACGGCCAGCAGCTCCCAGTGGCTCTGAGAGCAGGGCAGGGCCCTTTCCCCAGCTCCCAGGCTTTCAGGGAAAGGTGAGACTGATCCGCCGGATAACCCAACCCCAGCGAGGGATTTCCCAAATCTGCCACACGGGGCTCCCTTTGATGTGAAATTAAAAGGAAGCCAATAACAAAGCCGCTCCTGTCCCGCTCTGCAGGGGCTCCCATGGGCTGTCACATCCTGCCCCCTCCTCCCTGGGCACCTGGGGCCACGGAGCCTGCTCAGAGCAGCGAGTTCTGCTTCCCACTGCCCTCCAAAGCAAAGGCACTGGCACAGGTTGTCCGGGGAAACTGAGGCTGCCACAGCCCTGGAAGGGTTCGAGGGCTTGGAGCAGCCTGGTCTCACGGAAGGCGTCCCTGCCCACGGCAAGGGCTTGGAGCTGGACGGTCTTTAAAACAAAACATTCCAGGATCCTATGGATCCGCGAAAAACCCTTCCAAAGCCTGGCTCCCTACAAGGTCAGAGCTCCACGCCCTGGTCCCAGCCCATCACCTCTCCTGGCCCTCGATTCCATGGCTCTTGGATGGATTTTGGAGAGGAGAGGGCTCACAGGCTGGCCTGCAGCACTCACCCTCCTCCCTGCAGCAGCACCGACACCTCGGGCAGGAGCAGCCGCATCCCAGGCAGCGCCCAGCGCTCACATTAGCACCCTCGTGAGCTAAAACATTTAATTAATGCTCTGATAGGAATATATTTGCACATGCTCGTACAATGGAGAAGGCACAGGACTCATTACAGCTGCGTCTGCCTGGGCCGGTGATTATTAATTAAGGCACTTCCAGCTCGTTTATCTAATCAGCAGAATTGGTTTCAGTTTTGGTCACTGTTTTCCCTCATCAGGCCGGTGGATGGGGAAGCTCCGGTCCCGGCAGGTGCCCCGGGGGGCTCAGGGCTGCCAGGGGGGCCTGGCTGGGCAGGAACCAGCGGGGCCACGAAGGACATTCCCCAGGGACGGGAGGGAGCCCGGGCTGCTTCAGGCAGGAGCACGGGGCGCCCTCTGCTCTGCACACACACACACACACAGGGGCAAAGGGCACACTGCAGATTGCCCACTGCCCACACACCCTGCAGCTCGGCCTCCTGAGCCCTTCGCAGCTTTGTAGCTCTTAGACCTCCTCCCTTTAGCGCAGCGCTGCCTGAGGGGAAGTGCAGGAGCAGGGGGATGCTCTGACAGCACAGACACAGCTCCCGCTGGAACGGGGTGGGAAGAGCTGGCTCTGGAGAGGAGCCGCGCAGGGAGCGCTCTGCGCTGCTGCCAGCCCGGAGCAGCCGTGCCTTCGGTGCTCTCCCTCCCAGCCCTCGCATCCTCCCCGGCTCAAATATTCATGGCCCTTAATACGACAGGCTCAGCATAATCTGCACCGGGAGCTTTGCTATTACGGAGGCAGAACTGCGCAAGGCCTCGATGCCACGTGAATTTGCTGTGATTTCCTGCTTTATCCCACAGCCTTTCCCCGCTAATAAGACACTTGATCAAAGCCCAGGGAGGGACAGGGGCTGTGAAGGTGCCTTTGCTCCTGTCCCACACCACGCTGCCTGCTGCATGTCTGCCTCAGAGACACATCCCGCATTCTAAACACTGGGCAGGAATTCCTCCCTGGGAGGGTGGGCAGGCCCTGGCACAGGGTGCCCAGAGCAGCTGTGGCTGCCCCCGGACCCCTGGCAGTGCCCAGGCTGGCTTGTAGCACCTTGGTCTAGTGGAAGGTTTCCCTGCCCATGAGCTTCAGAGATTAATTTCAAGGTCCCTTCCCATCCAAAGCATTCCAGGACTCAATGATTCTGTGAAAATCCGTGTTTCCCATCGGGAGGGAAAGACCAGCTTTACAAAGAGAAGGAAAAAAATAAAAAATAAAAACAAACAAAGAGAAGAGAGAAGCGCCGAGCAGAGGAGCGTGCGGCGGATCCCCGCTGGATTTGCGGGCTGGGCAGGAGAAGGGAAGCGGAGCTGGCCGTGCCCGTGCTGCCGCCTGCAGGCACCGGCCCTGCGCTGCCCGCTCCTTCCCCGCGGCGCGGCCGGGATGCTCCGGCCGCGGGAAAGCTCCCCCGACCCCTGGGCAAGCGTCCCCCGGCTGGTGAGACAGCGAGAAGAGCTCCCCGTCCGCAGCAGCCCCGTTCTGCCAGCAGGAGCAAAGGTGGGCTCAGCCCCCGCCAGGCCCGGGGCGGCTCCATCCCCCCCGACAGAAACCCGCCCCCTGCCCGCCCCGCGCTGGGATTCCTGCGGAACGCGTGCAAAGGGCATTTCCCCCCCGCAATCTGCTCGGAGCAGCCTGGCTCTGCCCCCGGTGTGCCCCCCCAGCGCAGCCAGCGCGGGTCCTGCAGGAATTGTCGGGGTCGGGAAATTCCTCTGAGCCCGTCCAGTGCGGCCGCTGCTGCAGCGCCGCCAAGGCCACCTCTGCCCCATGTCCCCCAGTGCCACATCCGCAGGGCTTTGAAATCCCCGCAGGGATGGCGGCTGCAACCTCCCTGGGCAGCTGCGCCAGGGCTGGACAGCGCTTTCCAGGGAGGAATTGTTCCCAAAATCCACCCTGAGCCTCCCCTGGCCCGGCCTGGGGCTGTTCCCTCTCCTCCTGTCCCTGTTCCCTGCGAGCAGAGCCCGACCCCCCCGGCTGTCCCCTCCTGGCAGGGACTTGTGCAGAGCCAGAAATTCTTCCTAAGCCTCGTTTTCTCCCTCTGAGCCTCTTTCCCAGCTCCCTCAGCCCTCCTGGGGCTCCAGCCCATTCCCCAGCCCCATTCCCTTCCCTGGACACGCTCCAGCCCCTCGGTGTCCTCATTGTGGGGGCCCAGGGCTGCCCCAGGGTTCCAGGTGGTCCCTCAGCAGTGCCAGCAGGGCGTTGGGTGCCCCCCTGCGTGCCCCCCTGTGCTCTGGGGGCCGTCTGGGCTCCCCAGTGCCCAGCTCCCCTCTCCCAGAGCGCTCCCACCCCTCCGTGGCAGAGCTGGAGAGCTCAGCACACTTCCCTTCCTCTCTGGAAAAGCCAACAGCTGACACGTTTTCACCAACACCTCCAGAACGGGCCAGAAATAAAACAGCCTTTCAAAGCCAGTGAAGAAATGAAAATCCAGCTGCACAGAGCGGCGCTGGGGAGCTCCTCTGCTGCCGCTGGGGCGGTGGGAGCACCACAGGGAGCCTGTGGTGCCCGCAGGAGGGGCAGAGCTGCCCCCGCTGGCATCTGAGGGAGGCGGGAGGCAACCACAGCATCCCGAGGCTTGGAAAAGACCTCCAAGATCACCAGGTCCAACCTTCAGGAAGGTGCCTGGGGAGCAGGACTTGTGCAAACATAGTTCTGCCTGCTTCACTGAGGCTCTCCTTTAAGGACAAATGCGGCAAAGATTATAAAGTCCTCCACAGCTTTTTTCAAATTTTCATCAACACTCCCAACAACTTGATATTTTTTTTTCTGAGAACACTCCCGATGGCTCTCCCCGGGGGACAAGCACCCACCAGAGCACCACGGGATCCCTCAGAGCCAAGCGCATCCCACAGAAATAAACCCTGGGGACGTCGCCGACTGTGACAGGATGCGGCAAGGCAGACTCCTGCGGGAGGGAGAGCCAGCCGAGGGCGCTGGGATGCTGGAGAAGGAGCCGGCGTTGCCATGGGTGTCCCAGCCCGGGGTCCCTGCCCACAGAGGGGGCACTTCACACCCCTGGCTCTGACTCATCCGGGAATAACCGCGACAGCTCGGCCGCCCCTGCGGAGCCGCCTGGTCACCCGGCGTGGGCAGGAACCTCCTTCCCAACACGGCAGCGGCTCAGCCTGCGGCGCAGCAGCCCACGGGGACTGTCACTGCCGTGCCCACCGACAGCAATCCCGGCCTCCCATCCCGCTGGCACCGCTCCACCGGCCCCCGAGCCACACCTCGGTCTGGTGTCCCCGTGCTGGGGACAAGAGGCTCCTCAAGAACGTGGCTCAGTGCTCTGTGAGGTGCTTGTAGGCCACGGGGGAAAGCATTATCTTCCGGGAACTCAAAATCCAGGCGGCGAAAGCCTCCTGTTCCCTGCCGCAAGCCACAGCGTTCCTGCCGGTGCTGAATTTTTGCATCATTCAAAAACCCACTTTGAAAAGTCTGTGGCTGGAAGTGCCATCAATACACGGAGCCCTGGAGCCGCAGCCAGGCTCTGCCAGAGGGCTGGAGCGTGCCTGGAGGAGGCTCAAAGCCTTGTCCTGCCTTGCTGGGGCTCCCCGGGCAGCCCCAGGCACACACGTACCCGAATCATGATTTTAAAGAGTTAATTAGACAAGGGTTAGAAGCAATTTATATTGATTAGGATGCAAGCTAGGAAAAACAAAAGATAAGTTAATGATTATTAGAAGCTTAAGCTACAGCTAGGTGATGCATTGCTTGGTATTATGTCTTGTTTTAAGTTATGTTTATAGAAAGAAAGGAAATAGATGAACCATCATAAGGACAAATGGAAACCAATGGGGAGTGACCTGCACCTGGACTCGGTACTAACTGATCACAAAGCAGGAGGGACTGGATTGTGCCAAAAGGTCAGGAAGGCCGGCCAGCAGCAAGTAGAAAGGTCATTGTGATGAAGACTTTTCTGACTTCGTCCTTCAAGACCACCGACCCAATTCAAGAGGAGAATTGTGCACCTGTGAGGGACTTTCAACCTCATTTTCATACCAAGCGGGGAGTGGCTGGTGCTGGGATTATGCATATGTATAAGCATTTTGTGTACGTAAGACTTTGGGAAATAAATAGAGGGCAAAGAGCCTTGGAATTGGCGGGCACAACTCTAGGAGGTGACTCCTTGTCCCCCTGATTTTTCAGCCTTCTGTGCGTCTCACAGTTCATAGTTCTGAGGTTTTTTCTCACACACGGGAGTTAAAAACAGAAGCAATGTTTTCCTTAATTCAAGGTAGTTTACATTCTTTGTTTTAGAGATATGGACAGCTAACGACAGTTGTCTTGACCAATGGGATGGGGAGAGGTGTCAACCTTCTCCCCCAGTCCCTGGCCTTTGTAGAAATACTATAAAATGGAGTCAGATCTTTTAATTAAATGGTTCATGCCTTCTCACCAAAGTGCGTGCGTGTGTGTTTGTGTGTCAAACTGCGACATCTCCTGTGCTGCCCAATGTCAAAAATAAACCCACCACTGGTCAGGGGGTCCCTGGGTGTGATCACGGGGGTTTCCAGGGTCCCTACCTACGACGGTGAGCACGTCCTTGTCGATGTCGGCGCGGATGTAGATGCGGCCGCGGCGCTCCGTGTGGTCCGTCCCGCACAGGCTGGGCACGTTCATCACGCAGCGCTTGTGCACGTTCATCATGCAGGCTGTGCGACAGGAGGGGACACTCAGCACCCCGGTGCCGCTGCCGGGGCTCTGCTCCCACGGCGGCCTGCCCGGGGCGCTGCCAGGGGCTCGGGGGTGGGCGCAGAGTGGGTGGATCCTCAAGGGCAGCGGGAGGATCCTCAGGGGCAGCGGGAGGATCCGCAGAGCCTGGGCACAGGGCCCCGCTGGGCACAGGGACCCACCCGCTGGGCACAGGCCCCCGCTGGGCACAGGGACCCGCTGCCAGCAGCTCTGCGTCCTGCCTGAGACACCCCAGGGCTCTGGGCCCTTGTTAAACTGCCTGGGTTCTGCTGACTCATTAAAATTCTCTGCCATCATCCCCCAGGTGCGCAGCTGGCTCCACCAGGAGCCAAAAAGGGGCATTAAAAATCACCTGCGTGTCTGTATACACGCAGAGAGGCATAAAGATCCATCTCTCTATAAAGACAGATATATCTGCATTTACATTTTAAGGCAGCGCGCTTCCCCTTGGCAAGATTCCCAAGGTTCTAAGGAATTCGCTGTTCCCAGACAGCCAAGCTTCCCCATCCCTGAGCAAGGAGCAGCCGAGCTCGCTGCTCCCGCCGCCAGCGCCGGCACACGCCGCATGTCCCAGTCCCCTTAAATAGGAACACGCGGGATTAACTCGGAAAATGACCGAGCCCACCCCTCCCCTCCGCTCGCACCCCGCCGTTTCCGGCTCCCCGCGCAGCGATTCCCCCGCGGGAGAGGCGGCGGCACCGCGCGGCCGCGGCCACAGGGTGTCACTCGGAGGCAGCGCTGCAGGGCCGGCGGGCGGCGGGCAGAGCAGCGGGGATGCTGCGGGGGG
>WBMY01006658.1:0-26634 GCA_013397315.1 Donacobius atricapilla
ATTCATGCCAAACCAGTACAACACATACTTTAAAAGTTACATGGCTAAAAAAGCCCATGTAAGTATTACTTGCACTGATTGTAAATACACTGATATATTAATCTATAAAAAAGCCTAGAGAATTATGGAAGCATTGCCTTTTTTTTTTTTTCACCACATTAGGAGCATGTGAACTGTGAGCCCATTGGCACAGGAGCTCCTGCCCAAAGGCTCTGATTTATTAAATCATGTCCTAGTAGGAACTTACGATATGCATGCAGGTAATGGTAGGAAACTTTTATTTCTCCTGTTGATATGGAAGATTTTTCATGATAAAAATGCAGGATCAATATTTTCGATGCCAGAGGAGCTTTCCTCTGAGAAATGTTCAGCCATCCACAGAGACCGCAGGGAAAAATTTTTGAAAAGTCCACAGCCCTTGTCTTTGTTTTTTTCACTTTTAATACAAAAATTGAGTGGAGAAAAAGATGAATGGCAGAAGGAGAACACTTTCAATGAAAGTCATTATTAATCTTCACTTTCCTTGCCGGGGGAGCTATCCCGTATTTCTTCTTGAGGGTAATAAGGTGTCAGGCAGCGAGATGAAGGCCTGAGACTGGGCTTACAAGGCTTACCTAACAAATACACAAGGACTAGAAAGAATCATTCTAGCATCCTGAATTATTGATGAAAGTCAAAGCAGTTGAGGATTTATCTTCCTTTTTTTTTCTTTTCCTCTTTTCTCTCTCTTGCAGTGCTGTGCACAAGCAGAGATAGTAGTTTGAATGCTTGTTTTTCCTGTGGTTTTAGTGCCTGTCCATGACAGGTGATGTAGTTAAAAGAGAGAAAGAAAGAAAGGGTGTGCTTTGAAAATAACT
The DNA here is from genome assembly GCA_013397315.1 of Donacobius atricapilla. NCBI lineage: Eukaryota > Metazoa > Chordata > Aves > Passeriformes > Mimidae > Donacobius > Donacobius atricapilla. The sequence continues at coordinate 858 of WBMY01006658.1, forward strand.
CACTTTTAACCTATTGAGATTGTAACGGTGAAAGTGTAGAAGTAGAAAAAAGAGGACTTCTTTCCATAGATTGCATGAATTCAGATGAACAACACTCAGATATTTAAGATAAAAAACTCAATAAAGTACCTTTTTTTTTTTTTTTTTTAAATAGAGTGCAACAAATTAACAATACAGGGATTCAGGGTGTGTTTCTTCAAATGGCGAAACATTTATTTCTAAAGGTTCAGGTTTTGCAGCTGGTTTTGAAGGGCTGCATAGAAAGTTTCAAGGAGAAAAATTTCATTCTGGGGAGGAAGGGGAAAGCAATTCTGCTTCCCCATGCTCCTGAAGATCCCATCAGAAAACAGATGTGTCCTAATGCACAAGCGTGAATGTCAATTTTTTTTCAGGCTAGCTATCTAGCTGCACTTCCCTAGCTAAAGTGGAGAAACAAAGGTCTTTTCTGTGTTGGCTGTCACTGCTTTTGCTGCATGACTGAATGTGAGTGTAGCCATTTCTCGTTAAATGGAATAAGGCAGACTTGTAAATAGGGGGGAGAAAAGAGATCTGCAATCATTTAGGCTGCAAGATCAATTTCTGCATCTCTGTTTGAGTCATGCTGTAGCACATATAAATAGCAGATGTGTAATGATTTCCAGACACAGAACTGTGGTTGCTCACTTAGTGAGGAGTCCAATTGCTGTCAAGTGCATCTGAATTCCAGGAGCTTGAGTTAATCTGGAACATCTGTTGCCTATGCACAGAAGATATGAAAGGAATTCTTACCAAAAGTTGAAAATATGTGTGAAAACCGCCAATCACTTGTTAAAAAATTTTAAAAGTTTAATAATAATAATAATAATAGTTATAGAAACAATACTAAAAATTAGAGCAATAAGAATTTGGACAATCAGAGTTAGGACAATAAAAGGACAATAAAAACAAAGAATTACAGACGTCTGGGTACTCTTAAATGCTAATCCCTAAGGGCATGCTTGCGAACAAAAGATTGACCCTTTACAAGCAATAGCCTGTTGCATATTCATATTTTTCATACATGATGCATAAATTCCTTGCAAACTACGGTTTCTTCTGGTTTTCGTCAACTTTTCCCCTTAATCCTGGTGGCTCCTCAAAGGCTATGAGAAGGTAGAATGATGTTTTATCTTTAAGTTGGGTGTGTTTTGCCTTCTTTTCTCCTAATTCTATTTCACATGAGAAAAATATTTAGACCACTAGACTAAATTTAGCAAACAGAATTCAGTGAATGTGAAACCACTATTTGATTATATAAGCATAAAAATATGCATGAGCACATCGCCTCTCCAAGTCCCACGGAGAGTCCCACATCTTGCCATTCAAGATATAATTTATTTTCTGTAATATTAATAATATTCCAGTGCAGAGAATACTCCAGAGTAGATCTGATTGGAGTTTTGTTGTTCTTTGAGAAGTTTTGGTTAAAGACAGCATTAGAAATTCCAGAAATTAAGAAAAACCCATTAACAGTCTCTCCTGAGGGTGCACACTCTGTTTACATTTGTATCCATGTCTGTAGACATGTAGATAAAAAAACCCACTGATTAGTTGGTTAAATAATGACATTTCTATTCCTAACTTAAGGAACTTTAAAAAATTGCTTTGGTTATTCATTGAATTTTAAGTCTGGTTTTGATCTTTTGCTTGGAAAAGATCGAATGAATCATAATAAATTTGTAAAATTACAGGTTAGTTTTCCTGTGAGATAAGTATGGTGCTCAGTATCCCAGGTGTTATCATGAAATTAGGACATTCTTCTTTAAAATTCCAGTAAGAAAATTTATAATTATAGAGGACACTGCAGATACTGACTTTTGATACTGAAGCCCTTGTCTAGAAAATCTCTATTTCACAATTTCAAGCATTAACTTCAGAGTAATCTAACACCTTACCATTCATGTCACGGGGACATTGTAAACCCAAAACAGCCTTTGAACTTTATTAATGACCAATACCTGAGCTACGCAGACCTCCAACATTTTGAGAAATAAACTGTGCCTCCTAACAAAGGGCAGGTGCTGTATTTTGTGAGCCCAATGTAGAAATCCCTGGTTATTTCTGAAACATTTTTTTACCTATGTTGTCAGGAATTTCATGACAGCACAACTCAGAAGTGCCACTTGTAAGATCAAATAAAACACCAGCAACATCCCTACGGTTGTTAGAGGGTGATATCAGGCTGCTGCAAGCGCCGCTGAGTGGCAACAGGGTGGTAGCACTGAACAGTTGAAAGAAAACCAAAACCTTGCAGAAGATGTGGTAGCAAGGCTGACTTTGGACATGGGCAGCCCACATGATTATAGTCCAGCCTTTTCAGGGGTAGTGGACAAACCTGTGGGATTGATCTATGGGGGAGACCACGGCCCTTCTCTGAAATGGGTGCAGAAAACAAAAATGATGTGCACAACTTGCGAAGATCCAGGCACTAAGGTGGTGCCATGTCAAATCATTCACTAAAACAAGGTGTGCCACAAAAAAGTGCAGGATGAGACAGTGGTGACTCTCGTACCAAGGCCAACTTTCAGGTTGTCTGTGTGGCTTAGTGGTGAATGCAGAGCTCAGAGCAACCCTTTTGCAGGCTTCAGATGCCCTGGCGGATTTAGGTGCAGCATCTTGCACCCATGTGAAGGTGTAAGATTTGAGTGAGCCTTAACAACCCTCAATTGCAAGCAGAGGTTGAGTAAATTCCGTGGAAGAAAGGCTTATTTTTATCAGCCAATGCAGCACAACTAAGGCTGTTTCTGCAACAAAATAATCTGTGTAGTCACGTGCATAGAAGGAGTTACCCACAAAAGCAGATTCTCATGAACACTTTTGATGAAAATCTAAGTTCTGATGAATACCTAAGTTTTGATGCGCACCCAAATTAAGACCTAGTGTGGAACACCTTAGGCACATGCTGAGCTACCCCAGGGAGAAGAATTTTGTGCAAAGATTGGAAAAGGTGAGCTTTGCCTGTAGAAATTTCTATCAAACATCAAAAATCTGCTGTACAGCCAGTTTGGTAATGTGACAAAAGTGAAAGGTATTTGTCATCATAGATTGATATTTTAGACTGAACAGAAAGCCTAGAAGAGACATTAGAAGGAGACAAAGAGTATGTCTTCGCTAATAGAACTGCTGCTCAAACCCCGTTCAGTAAAGAAAATATATTGCTAAAATACTTGTTAGACTGGCCTTTGTAATGTGAAGCAAAGGACCAAACCTTCTGCTTAGCAGAAGAGGGAGACAGTGTCTCAGCTGAGGAAAAAACATTAATATGTACCTTTGACAAAATTATGACGATGGCAAGACATTGATCACCATCTTCCAGAAAAATAAAAGTGTATAAATAAGGATCTATATTTGCAACATTAAAAAAAAAAAATTAAAAGTCTGAACTGACTCCACAATGCACGTATCTGGAATAATTTACGCTGTAGTTAAGGAAGGCATAGATTTTTTCACTGGGCAAACACATCCTGCAAAAGTGATGTGAAAATTATTGCTGTGTCACATCCAGCTATTTGTATCCATATTTTGGGGCAAATAATGTTCCTCCAAGGATGTTGTTACTTCCCCTCTGCACAGGTACGTGACGTTCCAGTTCCAGAGAAGAAAACAAAAAGTGAGTCTGCTGGAAACATCAAGGGGAAAATACATCCAGACAGATCCAAGGGGGTTATTAGAGAAGCCCTGCCTCAAGGCCTTGTAATCCTTCCCAGAGAGGAGCCAGGTAGTGGCTGGATCCAATCTTAGCCCCAGACTTTGCCAACAGGTTAAGGAATTTTGTCCTGCAGGATTTAAAGATGGCAAATCAGATGTATTTACGTAAAATGAATTTTTATCATGGCAAAATTATTAGACTAAAAATTTCATCTGAATTGTTAACGACACCCTATAAAAGCTAAAATGACTAGCAGTGTGTTGTATAGTATAGTGCACCAGGTCAAAACAATTATATTAAAGCCATCATATTAAAGGTGTCAAAGGTAAACAGATGTTAACTGTTTAGATTTATGTAACTTACCAGATCAGCACTTGTGGTGATGTCTCTTTCTCTTGACCTCGAGGAGGGTCCTTGGAGTGGTGTCCCCTTCCCAAAGGAGGAAACTTCACACACACAGTCCAAGGAGGAATATGTCTGAAGAACCTGTTAAATGAAAGTGAACTTGGACTTCTATAGTGCAAAGTGATATAACTGCAAGTCACGTGTCTCCCAGTCAGCTTGGCACCTTTTCTACCAAATCCTTGCCTCACTGTCAGGGTGTTAATTCAGGGTTGGTGAGCCAGAGTTGTTTTGGCACAACACCACACCAAAAGCAGAACGTGATGCCCACCACTGATATCTTGGAAAACCAGGTGTTTGAGTTGTTTGCCCAGCCAGTTTTAAAAGAGCAAGAGAGGTCAGTGGAAAGAACAGAAGAGCTCATGGGAATAAAGTCTTTCACATTTATGGAGAACATCCAGCTCCCAGTGAAAGAAACCATCCTGATCAAAGCCTTGCTGATGACATATTGGTGCTGGCACAAACCTTTCAATATAGATTGTCTTGAAAAAAAAAAAAAAAAAATCATTAGTCTTTACATTGTGAGAAGATGCAATCTATAACTATGTTGCCATGAAAAAAACCCCAAATCCAAAAAACCACAACGCCTCTGTTAAGTGTGAAATCCTGACACTCAAGTAGTTGGTCTGCAGAGATAATTCAGACTTTGCCAGGACTCTGCCCTTTACCACCTGCTGAAGCTCCATGATGACCAGCATGTGACACTGGGCCACAAAAAGGACTTCTCTGAGCAAATTCAGTATATTTATGGTTTCTCTCACATATGTCAGTCAGTATATATTCCTATCTATGCCTGTCTTTCAGCCTGTGCATCACTCCCACACAGTGATTTCTTCAAGTGTGGCAAACAACAATGAAATGGAAAAAAACAATGCTCCTCCTCAGTTCAGGGTTTCAAGAGAGGCACATTTATAAAAGCAGGTGAAAATAAATAGTTCCCTGAACTCCAACCTCAGACGTTCCATTTTCCTTTGAAAATAATGAAGATTTCATAAGATTGTTCCAGACTCTGTCAAAAAACCCATATTGCTTTGGTTTTTTCCTCCCTCCTGGAGGGCGGAAAAAGTTTATATGTGTTATATAAACTTCTGTTTCGAAACCTCAGTATTAGCATGAGACTAGCAGGCTGCTTCAGAGTCTTCTTAACAGAAAATATGTAGAGGAAATATTTATGTTTCTGCTCTTCTGATCATCCTGGTCCTCCTAGGCATTCTATCAGGTCTGAACAGCAGGAACTAGTGATAATAAAGGCCAAAATGCCTTCCTCAAACAAAACCTTTTCAATCTTTACAACCCTTGTAGGAAAAGAAACAACACAGCTATTTACCAGGGTGGAAAATACTCGATTTGCCACTTCCAGACAGACAGGCTTCGACATGGTGGAAACCAGGACAATAATTCCTGATTGCTTTGTTGCCTAACAGAGGACATCATCCTTAGGCTGCTCAGCTATTTAACTTCTAATTAATCTCAGAGAGATGGATATCTGTCTAAGGATCTGCTGGGATATGGGCAGGACAGAGAGAATACCAAAATTGCTTTAATATCTTCTTGGCAAAGTCTTGAACTTTTTAAAATTAAAAATACTTATTAAAAAAAAAAAAAGTCAGTCGTTAGGACTGCAGAATGTATCGTAAATGTAAAACAAAGTGGAGAATGAGCCAGTTGATCTTGGGAGAGTATTGACATGTTGGTCTGTAGAGAAAAAAGTTTAGTCTTCTCTGCTTAGGATGCCTTGCAGGATTTTTATGGACAAAACAGTCATGGCACACCCTGCACTTTCTGTAGTACTGAAAATCTGCGTAGAGGTGGTAAATTCTCTGCACCTACTGAAAGGATGAAGAAAAGACCAGCACAGTTTGTCTTAAAAATCCCAATCCCTTTCACATGTACATGCACAAACCCCCTTCCTGCTATTTTCTCAAAAATCTTGTTCCTTTTCGGCGCTATGGTCGGGGAAACACCATTCTTCCTTGTACAGTCACTAATGATTCACCAGTGCCAGTCACTTTGCTCTGCTTGTTGGAGAATTCCCTCAGTGAAAGGGTGATGAGGACCAGAGAGGTGGTTAATATAGATATTTAATCCTGAATGGCATCTTCATTTATCCAGCAAAGGACAACCTCATACAACACTGAGTGCTGTTGGTTCCTGTTGCTATTTAATTCACAGGAGGTGCTCAGAATCTGCTGGGACTGGGTCTGGAGGAGTTAGGGCTCATGGCTGCAGTTTGTCCTAATTATAGGATATTTTCAGTGGAGAAAGTTAGCACTGGCAGGCAGACATTTGACAAGGGTATAATCTAAGCAGACATTTCTTCTCCTAAAGGTACAAGCAAATACCACAAAGCCAACAGAGCAAAGTTTAAGTTACACTGCACCATTAGGGCTGAAAGCGATCCTCTCTTCTCAGGTTGCTCCCTTGAACCAGCCAGGCAACCCCCTGCCTCAAAATGGGGCTCACTGAGAAAGAATGGCTCGAAGAGAAGCTACCCCCACGTCTCCTTGCTAGTCTGTCATTTTTTAAGCCTGTAATTTCTTATGCTAAATTTGCTGTCCTGCTGTCTGACCTGCACAATTACTGCAGCATTTTAAGAAGTAAAAAATACCCAAGAACAACCTAAACCAGAGAGGATGGGCAGAATATGAAGTCTCTGCAGAATATTGCTTTCATTATATATTTTAAAAATTCATACGGTCTGGAAGACACTCCTGCCTGGTTTAACCTCTCTGGCACGGTGACAAGGACAGGCTGTGATCACAACACACGTCCACCATGGCATGAGGAGCACATGACATCCTGGGCCCCAGGCAGCCCAGGGCAGGCATCGGCCCCTAATACCTGCAGAAAAATGGAATTCCACCCCCACCCCCTCCCCATGCCTTGCTTTTAGTGCAAGCCCCTTCAAAATGCTACTCTCAACAATGATTTTAATGGTTTTGGTCTCCGCCTTTGGATGTTATGAGTGAAGTTCAGATAAACCCCGATGAAGAAGTAATTTTTATGTGACATGTCCACCTATTCATTTCCTTTCAAGCTATTCCCCTGTCAGGGGGGTGAAAAGTGGGAAACAACCCAAAATACCAAGACAGGAAATGCCAGTGAATTGCAGGCATGGTTGTTTCATTGGAAAACAGCCTGGGGCTGTGCCGGTGTGCTCAGGCTGGGGTTACAGGTACAGCCATCCCAGAGGGAGATCAGGAGTGGGACCACCTGGGGAGCGCCTGTGAGACCTGCCAGGCTCCGGGGCTATGCGAGCAAGCACAGACAGGAGGGGCAGCCTCCCCAAGCCTCTCCTGGCAGTGGGAATTAAATCCAGGAAGAAGCACACTGGAACGCCGCGCACCAAAATGCTGACGCTTGGGATCAAACCTTAGGACGGGGGCAGGTGTGCGCGCAAGGTCTGAAAATGGAGGGGTACGGAGGAATCCTCCATGTCTAGGGGTGTGGGGGTTATAAAGGAGAGAAAGGAGTACCCCTTCTGGCAGTTGGGCTGATACAGAGAGAAACGATCATTGTGGATGGTCGTCTCCACCCCTCCGCTCTTCACCTTGCACAAGAGGGTGTGTGCAGAACAAGACATTTGCAGAGGTGCTGCACGCTTTGTGTCATCCTTTCTGAGTTAATGGATGCAAACAGGAGAAGAGGCCACACAACCACTTAGAAATCTAGTATTTCCCCCCAAAACAGTGTTCTGGGACAATTAGATATGAGTCTCCCTTTCAGTGTGAGACACCTAATAAATATGACATTTTTTAAAAAATCTTTTTTTTTTTTTTTTTATCATAGGTAAGAGAAGGGTAGAAGTACTTGGTGCAAAAGAAACAGGGAGAAGCATATTTTGGTCCCACTGATTTCACCAGGGCTGGGACTTCCCATCATTGCTGCCCCCTGTTTCCGAAGGATGCCTGGATGCTGTTCCCTCTTTCTGATAGGGAGAAGGAGCCGTGTACTGGAAGGATACTCCAACAAAATTGCAAATTATAAATTTTTAGCCCTGAATCAGATTCTGACCTTTACTAGAATCTTACATATAATTAATTGTAAAGTTTCAAAGAAATACAAAAGATGAAGGATGACATTTCTTAATGAATGGGGAGGAGGAGAGAAAACAAAATGTATTATTCTGTTTCAGCTGATTCATGGGCTACACACGGTGAAAATGAAAACTGAGGTGTTGAAAAAAGGAAGGAAAGGGGGAACTGAAGAGAGGGAAAGCAGACTTGTACCAAAAACATTTCCTCTCTGCCTTTAATACCCATTTTTTCTTTTTCCCAGCAAAGCATTCCCTAGTAATGCTTTTCCTCTTGAATCATGATAGCCATTTTTGCCTTTTTCAGGCATTCTTCTTATGCATTATTACATGACAACATTTTTTTGGCCCTGTCAGTGCTACAAAAGACAGCACATACTCAAAAAGTGACAGGAAAGCCAGGCATATTTTCTGTCTTAAGTAATTAAAGTCATCATATATACGTGCAGGTGTGCACATATGGAGTTTGTACACACGTACAGAGGCAGGAATGTCTGTCCCACCAGCTTTCCCAGGACTGGACAGTCGTGGTCCAGGGTCTGAGCCATTATTTTCCATTATGTGGTGCATCAGAAATGATCCCCAGTCCCCGCCAGACTCTTCCAGCTGAAAAATCACTTTTACATATGCTCCTCCCGCTTCAAATGTGCAGGCAATTCCTTCTGCTGTCGTCCCATAAATCCAGACTTGGGATTATTTTTCTGCTGGTTTTGTTTTGTTTTTTTTTTTTTCAGTGCAAACCTTCTGGGGGTACAACACACATTTCAACCCCAGTGTGGGTGTCCTTCAGTTATGGCAAGATAAGAGCAAAAAAGTTTACTCCATTTCCTTTGAAACATGGACTTTTTAGTGGAGTTTTGCAAAGAGGTGACAGCAGGAGCCTCTGCCTGCTTGGAATCAGTCAGCGGACTGTGTCTCTCCTCTTCTCTTGAAGATGATGCATAAAGATTTGCTTTTTATGTATTTTTGATATAATTATAACCGTGTAGAACTTTAATACATGGTTATGTAGCTTCTGGTATTTTTTTCTACCTTTTCTCTTGGATTTTAGAGTAATAAAGTAACTTTCTAACACATTTCTGAAATACTAGGAATTAGCCTTATTTTGGAGTAGAGCTCCTGCAAGGAGACATAATAAGAAGTGGGGAAAAGAAGCTTTGGACCAACTCCATGGGGCAGTTTTTAGGGGAAGAATTACCTAACCAACTGCTCTTATAATTAGACAATATTTGTTAGATATGATAATTTGTTATACTTATAAAAATTGTAGAAATCTTACCATTTTAATGAATGTTAAGGTATAGAAATGTAGAAATCTTCCCATTTTAATACTGCTGCAAAAGTTTTTGTCTTTTGATATGAGGCAACAAAGGGACACCTTGTCTTGGAGCACAATCAGGAATCTCCATTTATGTTATTATATGATATTTATATTTGTCCACGTGTCACAAATAGATCTCTGTTACTATATTTTCTGTCATGATGCATATTAGCCCTCTGTGGTAAGTGCATTTTATCCTGAAGCTGCTTTCCTGTCACCTCAATAACCTGCACTGCTTGTGGATCTGGATCATGCAAGTACTGATTGAAATCAGCCAGATCTATTAGACTGAATTGGTAAATCACTGTATTTGTGAATTTCTCCTTGTGGAAGCTCTCAATGAATATGGCCAGACTCTCTGTGTCAAGTGGTTTATAACCAGAAAAGAAGCCCAGACATACTCAGCCCCTCTGATCTCTGAGGAAAGCAAGGGGGATTATTTTCTGCCAAATTTCTGTGCCCTTGACACACTGCTGGTTTGAATACTTGAAGGTGTAAGGTATTTTTATCAGAAGGTGTGACATTATCTGATAGGAAGGCATTGAAAAGAAATACACAGCAAAGCCACAAGGTGTTCTCTGTGAATGTCCAAGCACTTTCTCCATCTTTCCTTCCCTCTTCTGTGCTCATAAAAGTTAAAATACCTAACAAATTCTGTACCTTCTGCCGAAGAGGCTACATGGTACGTATATGAACTAAAGAAGGGAAAAAGACCCTCTTCCCCTCAAAATACAAGAGTTTTTTCTTCCCCAGAGGAGAATCTTCTGTCTCTGTAACTATGCACAAATGTTTTTTTAAATTTTTGGTGCCAGTACTTATGACCCGTCACAAACTCCAATTCACAGTCTGAGTTGTCATATACAGCAGTTTTAGCAAAATCGTGTGTCGTTTAAACATATTTTCTTGTTTCTTTTCCTCCTTTCAGCCTGAAGACCCCTGGAGTGGCCTTGAAAGAAGTGCTCTTCTCTCTCAGGTTTTGACTACTGTTAAAAGAAAGAATAAACTTTAGGGTAGAGAAGCAGCGGATGATGAAGTGCAGATTTTTTTTCTAAATCAGCAACCTACCTAGGAATACAGTGAAATATCTGAAAAGGTGCTGAGCTGAACATCATGTCACGTGCAGTTTTGCAAGCACTGGAAAATGTTAGTTCACTCTCAAAGAAAATTCCTAGAAATTCTTCTCTGGGCCACAGTGTTATTAAAGAAGATAATAATTTAATTTAAAACCATCACTTCCTTCAAAATTCTTTCGAGTCAACAGGACAATTTCCCCTGACCAGAGGATAAAGTAGTTGACTGGATCTTCATTTTCACTGAGTTGCTATAGAATTTGACATTATGAGGAGATATATTTGGAAACAAATGAACTTGTTTTTAAAAAATTACTTTGTGCACATATGCTATTTTTAAATGCCTGAACAAATTTCAGTGGAGATGAAAGGGAGAAAAATGCAGATACTCATTCAATAAAATTCAAACTTTTTTCAACTAACTTAATGCAGTAGCAGATAAATTATTTTAATTGAAGATTTATGGTAAATACAGTAGTACCAAATGAAGGGATGATTACTTAAGAAACAGACTGGCATAGGTCTTGTTTGTTATCTTAAGCATCAGATTTCAGTACTTTGTAGAAAACAAGTGTCTTCATAGTTCTGAAAATATGTCCACAAAGAGTCCAGGCTTGATCTCAAAAAAATACAATTTAATCCAATTACAAAGAAAATCGACCAACCTTGTGTTTGGAAATGGTTACTAAAACTAATTTCTTTTTCATTTTGGGAAAGCAACTGTTGTGCTGTTTCAGCACACCAGTGCCATAAATAACTTTTGAGAATAAATCTCACCCAATTTTTTTACATTTTTGTAATCCGTGCCTTCAGGGATTTAAAGCCAGAGAGAGCATTAACTCATCCAGCCAGTCCTACAGAATAAAGCCCAGAGAATTCCAGGGAGTTCCTATTACACAAAGTCCAAGAGCACTGCTGTGTCCTTAAGCCTACCTCTGGGACAGCATCCTGACTTGCTTGGATGACTCCAGGAGATGGAGAACATGCCCCTTTCATGATCAGTTCATCCTGTGATTAATCCTCTGCTGTGTTTAATACAAATATCCAATTTCTAATTTTAATGTGTGTGTGTGGGCCTTAAATTGGCAGCTCTCGGTTTGCATTCTCTGGAAGGTAATACATCCCCCAAAATGCATGTGGTTTCAGAAAGAGATGACCATGTTCTCTGCAGAACCAGCAATAAATCCCAACTCCAAAAACCAGAAAGGTTTTTAATGAATGGTGAGGGATCTGCTCATTTATCTCTGCATTACTTTATGTGGCTGATCCTTCAAAAATCATGGTCAGTTCTAACCATTGTCTTTTTCAAATCTAGGATTCAGAGTGCTGGAAAAGAGCTTTGATTCCCCTATTATTGCTGTGTTATTTACTGTGAGGCTGTATACTGAAGTGAGGAGGTCTCTGCTTCACAAGGCATTTGTTTCACGTAAGAAAAATTTTTATGATTAAAAATGAGTCGTACTGATAGCCTGCAAGGTGACACGAATTTGAATTTGCTGCTATACAGAAGGGAAAAGAAAGAAAAATTGAAAAACCCCCCAAAACCCCGACGATTTTGTCCAGGAGGGTCACAGAAAAACTGAGTTGTACTTCTCTCAAAATTTACTTCCTTCACTGAATCACTAGCTCTCCCTGCATATAATTACTTGTCATGAAAGGACCCCGTGAGTACATGGTGGAGGAAAGTTGTGGCGCAAACCCACCACGAGCAGCCACAGATTTTTGGTGCAGGGATTTGTGATCCCACTAGGGAGAGCTCATGCACTGTTTTTTTTTCTCACAGCACACAGCTGTTGCAGCGCGGACCTGTCTTTCCCCTTCTTCACAGCACCCCTCAGGATTATAAGGCCTGAGACGTGCACATAGTATTTTAAAAAATGCCGAATGCAGTGGGAAACAGTTGGCGTGGTTTTGACTGCACTTTTCTTCTCATAATCAGTTTTTTCCACTTCCTTTTGGTGGTGTAAGATTGGGTAAAAAAAAATAAACTGAAGCAGAGGACTGAGTCTGGTGCATATATTTAGGGTTTTATTTTTCATAGGTCCCGAATTACATCCTCACTCACCCCTGTTCCTTGCTAATATTGGGAAACAACCTTTCTGCATCTTGCTTTCTTATCTATAAAATTGGGATAATGACTCTTTTTTGCACCTCCCTTCACTGTTTGGTTGGCACAGCCTTCAAAGCAGGGGCCAGATGTGCCCTCACTTTCAATTGAGCCCCTTGTTTTCACTGTGTCCTGAACAAGACATTACCTAAAACACATCCGCAGCACAAAAAAGGGAAATAATAATGATCGATTGGGGAAGATATTTGTTCTTTATTGCAAAGTTGGGCATGAGAGGAGAGAAAGGGGTCATTCTCTGAGCTTGGAAATCTGTTTTGCATTAAAGTACACTTCCCAGCTGGGAGTTGAAGCTTATATTTCTAACACAAGTACCTGCAATTTTTTTCCATAGCAAACTGCTATTCCCTAAATGGCTGCAGGGATCCTAAAATCCAGCAGAGGCTGCTGTGACCAAATTACAAAGAAAAATCCACCTGACAAATCCACTGTAGGGCAAGCAGGTCTTCCCCCTTCCCACAGAGATTCCTATCTCTCCTTTCTGCACTCAGTTGCTGGTAGCAAGGGTTAGAGTCAGAAACCCCCTCACTGCAAGAAGCTAAAGACACCAACAGAAACCTGAGAAATCCCTGCAATTATGAATCAAATAGCAAAATAAACGGTGCTTTCAGTGAGGAGAAAAGGAAATAAAACCAGTGTGGTGCATCTAGAGAAATTATTCTTTTGTCAAAGTGAAACATTACATATTTGGAATATGATATACTCCTCATTTCTTGATGTGGAAAATATGGAGCCTTTCAGTGCCTTTTAAAATACTTCATTGTGGCTTCCTAAAATCAAACCTAGAGGTCCTATCATAATTCTACTGGATAGTAAAGCCTCAGTTAAACCATGTTTACCAAATGTCTTTTGTAATATATTTTTCCTTCCATGGAGAGGCATTTCTGTATCAGATAAGGGTGACAGTCCACCTTAGCACAATTAGCCGGAAGAATTCTTGCTCAGACTTACAGGTGCTGCTCTACACCTGTGCTTCCTTTGCTCTCTTTCTTTATCACACTGTTTTTCTGGTTCTTGAGATCTGAGCTTCAAGTGTCGAATGGGAGGAAGGACAATGGGAAACATCTTTTTCAAGGCCTCATCTATGTACTTCATAAGAGATGGCTTCTTTTCACATAAAAATATGATGTACAGCATCTAAAATACAAAGTGTCTCCTCGAAAGAAAAAGCAAACAGAGAAAAAAAATTCCCGAAAGTTTACAGATGGAAGCAAAGCATTCTGTAGGTATCCAGTAAAAAGAAGAAATAAGTAGAAAGGGGCAAGAGACAGGACTGAAGATTTTGCATATGTTGTTTTATTGTGTTTGGGAGGTACGTTTGTTAAAAGGAAGGGGCATTCCTCAAAGTCGAAAAGTAATAATGTCTTGCAGCAGTAATGAAACACAGAAATCTGGCTCACACATCCAAGACTATAAGTGAGCCTGTTCCCATCACATCTCAGGGAACAGCATCCACCTGGTGCAGCCAAGAGAGAAAACGCCTTTCGCTGCAGATCTCCTATTAGTGGAAGGAAAAGACTGTTTTAAAATTCAGTGGATGGAGACATAGAATTCTGCCTTAGCGTGATCCACATGTCTAAAAAGACTATATATTTTAAAATATCTCATGTGATCTGAGAGGGGAGTTCCCATAACACCAAGCCCTGCGGAAGCTGTTCTGGGTAGCAGAGTGGCTGAGGAGGAGAAGGAGCGGGGGCAACACTGCCTTGATCTGGGGGACTTTATTGCCTTGCAGGATTGGTGACATTGCCCTAGAGCCTGACTACTCCGTTAGTCAGCCCTGCTCTGGGAGGGAAGAAAAATCCATCTAACCATGCAGTTACTTGGGATCAGGGAAAAAAGGCCGCTGTAAAATTGTTACTGGCATTTCAGTCATTGAATGTCAGATATTCCTCCAACTTGTTGTTGGGCTTGTTTTCCCATTAAGAATGAATTTGAAACAATATTTTTATGATTTCCCTTGGCTCCTTCCTTTCTCTTTCCCTTTTCCTTTCCCTTTCCCGTTCCCTTTCCCTTTCCCGTTCCCTTTCTTTCCCTTTCCCTCCTTTTCATCTTTTCCTCCTTTTCTCCTTCTCATTCTTTTCCTCTTTTTCTCCTTTCCCCCTTTCCCCCTTTTGTCCTTTTCCTGCTTTCTCCCTTTCCCTCTTCTTCATCTTTCTTTTCCTATTTTTACGTTTTCCCCTTCTTCCCTTTTCTCTTTTCCTCTTTCTGTTTCTCATTCTGTCTTATCCTTTCTCTTTGTCTTTTCCCTTTTCTATCCCTAAGTGGAGAAAACACCTTCCTGAACATCAGGGTAGCTCAAGGTTTCCCAAGAAAGGGGAAGTGCATTCTTGAGGCATGCTGTCAATGACCCACTTAGGATTTGAACTGCAACCCTGTGGTTCCTGATTGAACCCTAGAAAAGGGATTGCATACAGAGGGAGAGATAGTGCATATCCTCAGTAAGAAAAAAAGATTGCTGAGATCTGCCTCTGGAATAAAAAGGCTTTTTAATGATGTAGAAGTGAAGGCGTCTGTATCCATCACCCGCCTCAGTTTATCTGGGTTAGTTTTGTACAGAGATAAGACTATCTGCCCTGGAACACAAAACAATGTCTGCTTTAATGTCCTGGCTGTGGATTGCACTGCAATCCCAGCTGCACCACGGCAGTACCAGAACAGACGTCATGGGAGTTATCTCAGGAGGAAGTTTTCAAAAGCAGCTATCAGGTGTGCTCTATTATCAACAGACCTAAGATCCTAGCCTCCTAGGAAACCCTTGTATCTCAAACCTCCTACCACTGAAGGGCTTGGGAAACCCTCCTCACAGTGTGTGGGGTCAGCTGTGTGGTGGGGAGAGCTTGAAGATGTTTCTACCCACAGGGAAAAACAGGAATTGCTTGAGTTTCTCACTCGATAGACGTGATATGTGCTGTGGGTTTGGAGAAGGATAAAAACGGGTTCTATGGCTGATAACCTTTATTATTACTTTTTTTTTTCTTCTTCTTAATAGGAATCATGGGAATCTTAAGTTATTTGCTTTGCTCCATTCCAGAACAAAGTAATGTTGGTACGTGTGAATTTCCCCACATCTTTTCAGTCTAGATGACTCTCTTTTGTGGTGCAAACCTAACTCTGTTCTCCTTCAGTCTTGAGTTCAATCTGGCTGTCAAAAGGTATTTTAAGAGGCACTTCCAGCAGCAGATGACCTCTGATGATGAGCCATTTTCATCTGTAAGTCATGTAAACTTTGAGTAAACACCCGGAAATGAGTACCACAGCCAAA
Organism: Donacobius atricapilla; assembly: GCA_013397315.1. Lineage (NCBI taxonomy): Eukaryota > Metazoa > Chordata > Aves > Passeriformes > Mimidae > Donacobius > Donacobius atricapilla. The sequence goes on from WBMY01006658.1 coordinate 16,741, forward strand.
GAAGGGAACATCTCTAATGTTCCCCGACTAGAGGAGGGAGTTCTTGGGGGCAAATCTATCTTCCAATGTCTTAGACTCAAGTGAAAATTAAAAGCAATATTTGCATGCAAACCTTATATCTGAGAGGCAAAGTGAACCTCCAGGGTGTGGGGTGAATAGGGCCTGCACTGAATCTCTTTTAGCTTCAGAAACCGCCACAAGACCATGTCCTCTGTAAGAAAAGGGGGTGTCTTCACCGTCCTCAGAGAGCTGGGGAAAATCATGGAGCCTTCTCCTTTCTTTTCTATGACTTTGTGAAGGAATGCTCCTGAGGAACTGTGGTGAGGCACTCAGAAAACACGCGCTGCCATATACAGCCCTATGGTCTTAAAGTCATCACAGATTTACTCAAAAAGTTCAGGTTTAGTGTCTTTGCATACTCCTTGAAATCCTTGCATGATTGCACAAGATGTTATATTACTAGTAATAACTTCTACAGAGTAAATTTGCAGACTTCCAATTTTATGAACAGTCAGATTCAAAGACTGATTGTCCATGTAATTCCACTGTATTCAAAATACAGGTAATACATCATTATTTTTTGCTCAGTATAGACAATATAAACTACTAAATGTGAAATTGCTAAATTGCTTTAGAGAGAAAAAAAAAAAAGGTGAAATACCTTTTCTGCAAATACACAATAGCAATAAAATGAATGAGCTTCAAGTTTTTTTCTCCAGACTGTATGTACTGTTCCACAACACATGGGAATTAAAAGGAAAAAGAAAAAGTATCCGGAACTGCAGGCATAGATTTGAGAACAGAGTTTGGAAGAAAGGGAAGATATTTGATCAGAATAGTGATTTCTGAAGGTAGAGCCAAACAAAAGCAATGGAACAAAAAGCTGGCAAACCCAGCTAAGGAGCTGGCAGAGATTAACTTGGCTGCTGTTCCATGCTGATGACAAGCAGTGCTGGGGCTGACTGTCAGTGATTTCACAGGTCCTGCCTCTGCTTCCCACAGAAGCCCAGGATCCTCATCCCTCTTTGTCACAGGCAGTTTTCTCCCAAGAGCCATTAACTCCACACAGGGGAGGCTGCCTGCAATTCATGTGGGTCGTGGGAATGCTTTTCCCAGCAGAGCACACTGAGCTCTCATGTGTGAGCAGCAGAGTTTTCATTTGGCCCCCATTTTCAAAGCATTTCAATGGCCTGCTTTGCCAAAATCCCCATAAAATAATGCAGGCCAAGGTAGAACAATTAATTGCTACCTCAGCCTATTGACTTCAAAGGGAATTCAAAAATTGAGTTAAAATTTGAAAAATACAAGCATAAATACCACCACTTCTTTAAAGGAAAAAGAAGTGCAAAGGGCTAAGTAGAAATACTCCTGCTGAGTGAACTCTGAAAAAGTAATTGTGCCTTAATTTCCCTGATTAATAATGGAGGAATAATGTTACCGAATCCCTTGGCAGCACTGGAATATTTCCAAATAAAGCTCTATCAGTGTAAAACAAATCAAGCTGTTTTCACACAACTTTTTAAAAAATTTGTTCACAACGTCAGGCAGAAGAGTGTTCAGCTTTGTGATGAGGGACTAGCTCTAAGGATCTTTAGTATCATCCTTTGAAAACTTGCATATGGATTTAAAATTCTGGCTTCCTCCAGAACCTTCATCTAAATCAGATTATGGTAGATACCCAGTAGGCATATAGCACTACATGGTTTTACATTTCTGCCCTTTCCCAAGCAGAATGTCTATATTTGATAGCAGGAATCTGTGCAAAAGGGGAAAGGCTCTAAGCACAAAAAAAGGATTGAGTTTGAGGACTTTTTGTGAAGAAACTTCTCCAGCTTTTTAGTCACAGTCAGAGAGCAGTTTAGATTTCCTTAGATTTCCAAGTACTCACCTTGGTTTTTTTGCTGCCTATTGGGGATTTTCTGGGCACTAACTAGATTGGTGTTCCAATATTTTCCTGGCTGTCATTTCCCAGATCAGAATGCTGTACTTATAAAGCAGTTTGGCATTTTTTGTCTGCAGCCTGGGCTCTGTACAAAAGCAGAATCAATTGATGTATTACTTAGAGCAGATGTTTTAATGCTTTTCAATATCAGCTGTATAAAAGATGTTCACACAACTTCCCACCCGGAGACCCCATCCCCAGTCGGAGATCTGAAGAATGATGCCTTATAAAAACAAAAAAATAAACTCCCAAAACTAAAACAAGAAGCCCCTAAGAGAACCCCACCACTGTTTTAAATGTGGAGATCTTGGAATCTGGCCAAAATTCTCTCACAGTTTGAGTGAATTCAGTTGGCAAACACTGTGGGTGAAGGTAACTGATATTTCATGTGGTATGGATTTTTGGTATTGCAGTGGGTGGGGAAGCGAGTACTGTTTCTGAATTAATAGTTATGCCAAACGACCTGCAAACCTTCTTTAGGAGAAAGTTCATAGGTAAAGATATGTCTTAGGGCCAAATTAAGTTAAAATTTAGGACTTTTAAAATTTTATGCCCTGATTCCAAGAAACAAACTTCCATTACAGAGAGGTGTATTGTGCAAATGTTAATTAGCTGCATACAGGCATTTTAGAAGTACAAATCTTGGAGTTTAAATCCTGCACGACACCAGGTCCCTTGGCATGTTCTGGCAATTAACGCTCACACATATGATTCACTGCTTCACTTCAAAGCTGAGCACACTGAATAGGCTACACAGATGTGACCAGGAGGAAAAAAATTAGAGGAATTCAGAAGGAAAATATCAGGTCTCTGATAATAAGGTGTGTCTATGTGAGGAATAAAATGAGAAGCCAAAGCACCTTTTTTTCAGATCAGTGAACACCAGTTCTATGAGCCACCTAGGTTATTAATCCTTGTCTTGGCTGCTGAGATCTGGTCTCAAGATGAAGACATGAGAGGACAAAAGTTTTGAATGTTTGGTTGTAATCTGAAGTTAGAAACTATCGTTCCCCTAGGGCTTGACTGGAAAAAGAGCACACAACCTTGAAATGTAATGATCATCCAATAAACACCTTCAAAAAAATCGTATCAAATAAGGCATTGTGATGCCTTATTGTGATATAATTAGGGATTTTCCCCCATGTAAACCTGATGGTAGATTTAATTGCAATAGATCTATTGTCATGGAAAAGAAGTATTAGATTGCTTCTTTTATAGCAAAGAGATGTGGCTTTCCATTTAAATGGTTATCTGCTATCCATAACCTCTCTTCTTCCCTTTGTTCCCACACGTGTGAATTGGTGGTTTTGCACGTTTCCCTTTATTCAAGCATGAAGCCTCACAGAACAGAAATATTTTTTCCTGGGTTATTGCTCAGTTTGGTCTATTTGATACCATTTGACTTTTAGAGTTCTTTATGTCATGGCCTATTTAGTATTAAAGAACTATTCTAAAATAAAGCTTATAGATGTGAATTTTGTAGGTGTTAAATTCAAGCTTGGTTATTTTTGGTTGTTCCAATAATTACTAATTTCTAAGAGTTAAATGTGCACTTTTTTTGCTCAGTATTTATTCTTGATATTAGGAGTTCCCTTGAGTAACATCTAATAAAAGTGTGTGAAAATAAATCTGCTGACAAAAGAATATATTCATATGGTTAGAGGATATTTCATCTGATCAGTGGTTTGCAGCGCCAAGGTTTTAAATGTGGGATCTTGGAATCTGGCCCAAGTTTTCTCACAGTTTGAGTGAATTCAGCTGGCAAACACTGTGAGTGAAGATAACTGATATTTCATGTGATATGGATTTTTGGTATTGCTGTGGGTGGGGAAGGAGATACTGTTTCTGAATGAATCTTTATGCCAAACGACCTGCAAACCTTCTTTAGGAGAAAGTTCATAGGTAAAGATATGTCTTAGGGCCAAATTAAGTTAAAATTTAGGACTTTTTAAATTTCTTTGCAAAGTTACTGTACGGTTAGTCAACAGTGGAGTACAAGAAGAAACACAAAACCAGTCTAGTGTAATCCCAAACAATTTTTTTTTTAATGGTTAATTTAAAAATAATTAATTACCATCTCCTGATCCAGCCATCTCTGTGTCTCTCATGCCACTAAAACCAAACATATGCAATGCGAGAGCATTTAAAGTAAAAGAAAAATATTATCATGGTTGCCTGACTGCTTATTTTTTTCTCCCAATAACAGCTGTGAAGCCTAGATTATACTGTAGATGCTTTTGTTGATTGTGTTGTACCTGGAGAGAGGAACAACATGTAATTGTGCTGCTTTGGAAAGAGAAATCATCTCTTTGGCCATTTCTTTCTCTGCAGCTGCTTACCTGAGTTTTTCCAGGCAAACGAAAGATGAGAGCTAAATCTCCCTTGCCCATCTCTGATGTTTAATTTCCTCACCCGTTATGACCCTGTTTTGCCCATGGAGAGGAAGAAATCTCTGCCACTTACAATGCAGAGAGCTCATACTCATTTAGTGCTTCCTAATTAACTTCAAAGAAAGTGTTTAACTAGCCATTGTTGCAAGAGTTTTTCAGTCGAATGTTGGCACTTTTCATATTGTTGTAGTTTTCTCCTGCTCTGGAGCTTTCAGATCACAGGGTTGAGACCCTGAGTCTCTTCTTACCTGCTGTTCTTTAAATTTCAGCCTCTGGAGACAGGTGCATAACTGAGAACCATTGTTTTTTGTTTTAAGTAAGATATGTTCTATCTTAAGTAACAAAAATAAGTCTCTTACTTACATTTTTATGGAAAAGGAAAAAAAAAAAGCAAGAACACTTAACACAACTGCAATCTCTGCCTTCAGCAGTTAAGGAAGCACAAAACTTCAAGCCACACTTCAAAATCCTATTTGTTTCAAGGTATTTCAGGAAAAACCCAACCTAATAGACAATATCTGAACACTTGGTGGGTTGAAATGGAGGTTGTTTTTTCAAATTAACCCCAGATGTTAGGGCAAAATAAATGTAATGTGTTTATGAGCTTGAGCCAAAATGTTTTTTAGATGCAGAGCAATATAAGGGAAGGCAGAATGGAAACTCCAGAGAGTTCTTATTTTCCAGTTTATACACATTAACCAAACATTACTTACCACTATCTATTTAGACCACACTAGAGAGTGATAAACGTCTTTGAATTTCAATGTAGCTCCTGGCATTCACATGGGAATTCACAATAGGTCTTTATCAAATTTGAAAAGGTTGCTTTTCTCTCCAGGAATGTGGTTGTAAACAGTTGCTAGGAAAGTGGGAGGGATGGTTGTCAACCAAACCACAGGAGGCTGAAGGGGAATCTCTGCAGTGTGTCACCTGCAGTCCTGAAATGAACCTGTCTATGCCTGAGCTGTGGGATGAGCTCAGTGCACCAGAAAAGCAGTCAGATTACCACAGCTCATTCCCTTCATTCATTCCTTCCTATTTTTTTCCCCTTTATTTTCTCTTTTTTTTGGTGGAAACCAGCTTTCTTTTACTTCTTTATTCAGTGACTCAGAGTCTTAGCTGATATATCTGATATTGTGGCATGTTAATGTATGTATTCTGGATTTCCCTTTAGCCAAGACACAATTTATTCTGCTTACAGCACATTCCTAACATAACTACATGATTTCTACAGCTTCTCAGCATCCTAAAATCTTTGCTTCTTGCCCCAGATCACAAGGTAAAGAAACACTCTCAGTAAACTCACAGTCACTCATAAACATCTTCCTGCTCCAAAGCCATAACTTGCTCAACAGTTTTCATTTGGATCACAAACACACAAACAGTTCAGCAGCAGTCCATTAAATACCATGGTAGTCTGCTGCTTTTAATTATCCTCCTCTGCGCCATAACAGCTGTGAAGCACAGGGTGAGGAGCCAAATGTAATTTAAATAATGTGCTCCAGATGTGGCAGTCATTTGCCAGGTGTTTATTTTTAAGGTATAACTGGAAATCTTACCCTGTCAGATCATCTTTTGCTGTAGAAAAAGTCACTAAAACCACAAATACCTTTGTATAGTTATGACTGTGATTCTTTGAATTTTGTTAATGGGGGACAGTTTTTTTGCTTCCTCTCCAAGGCTAAATATTAATTAAGGACATTATTATTACTATTTTGAACCCTGGCCACACCACACAAGATATGATCAAAAAGCAACTGTAGTGCAGGGAAAAGTTTATGGTGTTGCTGTTTTTGGTTGCTCGTAGGGTGCATATTTAGCCCTTAGGGCATCTACAGAGCACATGCCTATATTGCACATTTGTACACTTTCCACTCAATTCACTCACACGAACAATATTTAGTTTTGGATTTTTTGTTTGTTTGTTTGATTCGTTTTCTGTTTTTTTTTTTTTTTTTTTTTTTTTTTTTTTTTTTTTTTTTTTTTTTTTTAAATCTGGGATTTCAAATCCCTCTTTTTAAAGCCAGTAAAAGCAATTTATCAGGTTTGTCATGCAATACTACACTTTCGTCCACCTGAACTTGGAACTCCCTCTACACCTGGTTGTCCAGTATTTAAAAAAACAAAACAAAACAAAAAACCCTACCTGGCCCCCAGCATCTTTCCTTTAAAATATTCTGTGAAAAGAGGAAATCTATTGACTTAGCCCTCACAACAATGAAGAATAATATGAGGCAACTACGCTGTTGCATTTTTCTGATCTTTTCCTTTCGTGCATAAAATAATAGATTTTTCACAATGTTGACAGAAAATGGCCTTCTCATGAGCACGTTGTCAAAATGGGAAGAGTGATCATTCACGGCAGGCATTGATAGGGCCAAACAGCCTACATGTAGATTTACTAACTAGCCAGATCCCAGCGTGCCTAAAATAATCTGTATTATAGTGCATGCATCTGCAAAATGAAGTGATAGCTCTCTTTTTTTTCTTTAAAATCCCCATTTTGCATACAAATGTAAAATTTCATTGATGTGCTGCTGTTTAATCTTCTCAAAGACATGAAATATTGACCTTAAGGGCCTCATGAACAACAAAGAGAAGCTGCAGACACGCATGGGCACCCAAAACTGGTAGAAGGAAATCCAAATGGGGCTTAGAGGATTTATAGCTGTGTTTTCTACAGAGTAGGTTGGCTGCTGAAAGCTTCTCAAAAAGTATTTCCTGTAAATTGCAGCTGTTTCCAAAGGAAAGGTAGTCCATGGCCTAAACCAGGGGACTCAGGCCCAGGGAATCCTTATTCCAGACAAATGGGAACAAAGCATTAATTTCTCCTTTTTGAGCCAAACTTGAGGTTGTCTTTACTTCTCTGCCTCTCCTCTTGGTCTTCCAGATGGGATGTGTCAGAATTTAAGTGGGTTTTTTTGTTTGTTTATTTTTTTTCCTTCAGGCCTGGAAAATATGAGAGTTTGGGCCTTCAGTTTGATAAGTTTTTGTTTCATGACTCATCACAACAACCCTGCACACACAGCACTGAGAAGTGAGCACATTTGGCTCCAAAAATGTGGCTCAGGGAAAGGGAACAACCCAGAGGAACCTGTGCTCACAGCTGTCTCTGGAGAGTAAATAGCAGAAGGAGTGTGGCAGAAAATGAGGCCAAACCAGCTCCAGGATAAGCAAGATTTGTGGTACCACTCAGGAGCCACAAGACTTCCTGGCATCCCACTCAAGAGACAATTTCCAAGAGGACAAAGCAAACCCTTTCCCCCAGTTTTCCATGGAGTAAATGACCAGTCTGGATTCTGGGAATGGCAGAAAAACTCCAGTGGTGCCGAGGTTTACCAGTTTGGGGCAGAAGCAGATTTGGGATAATGTGTTTTCTGAGAAATGGTCTGCGCTTCTCAGTGTGCCTTTCCCACTTGCCAGTGAGCTTTACTTTTCTTCCAAATTTGCTTTGACAGTATTTATCATTATTTTGAACTCCGTATTGTTTCCATCACTTCGTTATTTTAAGCTAGAGTTCTAAGCTTAGGCAATGTCATTCTCAAGTTTAAAAAGCAGAGGCAACATATATTCCATTTTCTTCCACAAGACAAAGACACATAACTTAGTCTGACAGGGAATACGACAAACATCAGGCAGTTCCCATTAGCTTTCATACTGACTGTCAGGAATTCTGAATCTTTTGGAAAAAAGTCCATGCTTTGGACCTTAAATCTAATCTATTGCTTTAAAATCTGAAGTAAAGGCTTAAAAACTATAAAATAAAGGAGTAAGGATTGTCTTCAACAGCTGCAGGATTATTCATGTCATTCTAAAATATATTTATTTTGAAAATGAAGATGAAAAAGAGCGAATCAGAAACATTCTAATTTTACTATCAGCACTCCGTGAAAGAGAAAATTTAGAAATCTTCTCTCTACATGCAAATACAGCAGAACTTGATAGACTCAGTTACTGATTTAACTAGAACTGGATCTACTCTAGTTAACTAGAATTACTTAATTACTGATTTAACTAGAATAGGATCTATTCACTGGGTTGTTCTCAAGGGACAAGTGTTCTGATCATCAGTGCCTTGCTTCTTTTTAATTGAGGGAATTAACTCGTGGGATCCTTCATATCTTCTTCAGTGTTTCTGTCCCTTATGTTTTATTTTGTGAATGCTCACGCTATTAGGACAATTAAGCCTTCTGAGAAAGTAACGTGACTTACTTATCTGAGTTATCTGAAAGTCTTTCACTGCTGCTCCTCGTCATCCACGTGAAATGATTTTAGCCACGCTCACCATCTTGCAGTGGCACAAACACTTTTTAAGGGTTTATTAATCAGGGATAAACCAGCAGTACTGCTTCTTGGCCCGGACTGGATTATGTACAACCTGCACGGGTGTTTCTGCGCTGTGACCTTTGGTTCCAGGGTGATCGTGGCAAATCTGACCAGGGTGTCCCTGAGCCTGCATGTGTCGGGTCAATTAACAGCAAACCTCAGCTCCCTGCACTTGTGAGAGCTCTGTCCCTTTTCTGTCCCATGTATACCTCGGGCTTGGTTTTCACAGGCCTGGACAGACAAGGACATGAAGTTGTCCCTCAGCCTTCTTCTCTTCAAGCTTGACCAACCTGAAGTTCACAGCTGCTCTTCACAAGACATTCATTCCAGCCCTTAAAATGCAAACACTCTAGTTACAGGACATTAGGCTGGATCTAGCTGTGGGAAAAAAAAAAAAAGTTGTAGACACCATAATAAACCACAGCTTAAAAGACAAACTGTGGAGACTAGGAAGACAAAGCAGTAACTGAAATTACATATGGTGCATCTTTTTACAAGCTTCCAACTTCAGGGAACATTTAATTATTCTAGGATTATAGTTACTGCATGAAAAAACACTGAATCATTACATTTCCTTGTGTTTTATTTATATGTAGTTTACCTGGAATCTTATCACAGGAGTGAAACACAGAAATGTTCATCAAAATCCTTGTTTCTAGAAGGACCTGGAAATTGTCATAAACAACAAAAACACAAGGAAAATAAAGGGTTTGGAGCAGATAGCTAATTTTTTCTCTGTTGGGATTTGATAAATACATTCATCTGGACAAATAGCTGGCAGAAATAATTAGGGCCAAAAGCGCCAATATGGTACTCAGACCTGCTGCATGGAGAGGCTGAAGAACACTTTCAAAAGGGGTAATACCTTGATATTGCACTTTTTTTTTGTTGCTTCTGTTTCCTTCTTCAGGCACTGGAGATCTAGAAGTATTTCTTAAAAGTGACAGGCACGGTTTCTGTTTCTTTCACAGGCTCAAGCAGACAAAGCTCAATTTTTTGACACCAAAAATTCAGCCTAGAATCCTAAATCAACAGCACTAATTCAAACTAGCCAAGAATTAGACAGCCTATGTAATTATTCTTCTATTTTGCATAGAGACAACTTTTGAGGATTCACAGTTGCATCAACTAGGAAACACTTTGACAAAAATTTAACCTTTTTTGAATAATCCCTCTCAGTTAAGTGCAGGTTAATACAGGACTTTGCTGTATATTAAAAAAAAAAAAAAAAAAAAA
>WBMY01006658.1:26677-54755 GCA_013397315.1 Donacobius atricapilla
AAAAGAAAAAAAATAATAATCTGTTGTGCAGAAAATAATCTTGTAGAAGACAAAAATGTCTCAGAAGGTGGATCCATTAAGATTGTCCTTAATCTCAAGCTCTGTAAAAATTCAAAATTCCTAAGTCCCAGTAGCTCTTCATAAACAGAGCAGAACAGTATGTGGGGTGTTGCCCAGACGTTCTTAGTTATTGCACCTTGGCCATAGCTGCTCTCTGGGAGCAAATATCAAATATTCAAATCTAGTGGCTGTCAGTTGCTATTACCTGCACTTCTGCAGCCAAAGGCCACCTTCCTTCCTGTTCAAACCCTTACTCACTGGTGGAATTATGCAAGCACACCATAATAAGAGATCTAATTATATTGTTCCTTTTTGGGTAGGGCTTCTCCCATCTCCAGTCAGAGAATTTTTTTTTACACAGGATATCTTGCTTGTCATTTTTATGCCAGTAGAGTCACAAGTCCTTTCTTAGAGTGCTGCTGAGTGCAGTTTACTGGTGGGTTTATGCAAGTCCAATGATTTATTAGCAGTTTAAGGAATGAGATGGAAAACTACTGTCATAGCTATGACTTAACACTAAACGACAACACATGAAGGTTTTCTGCAAGTTTTACATGCTCCTTCCTGTGGCAGGCTTTGTTTCATTCACATAGCTCCTTTCAGAAATCTCTGCAACCAGCAGATGGTTCAGGGGATGCACCTAACCAAAGTCAGAGCTGGTTTTGTTTAGATGATTATTTGGAAAGAGATCCTGATAAAACCACCTGCAAGATCCAATCAGTCCAGCTGAAAGTCAGCCCAGCAGTCCCTAGTATTCAGAGCAGAAACCATACTTATGTGGGACTAATGCATTTGTCTGTTTGATATTTTGATAAAGCAAATGTAATTTAAAAACATTCGTATTAGCTGAAGAACAAGAGCTCAACAAAATCTAGTCAATAAAGAATTTCAGTTTTGCCATGTCAAGGTATTATTTATTTAATTTTAGATTGCTGAGTGCTTTCCAGCACTGAGTTTTCTGTTTCCTTCACCAAGAATTGAATCAGCTTGCATGTATCTGACTATCCCAGGAGTGTTTGTGCTTAGATGAACAATGTTGTGTGCAGAAAGACCCTAGATGTGATGTTATGAGAAGAAAAGAAAAGAAATCTGCAAGGTCTGTTGAAAATAATTTTCCTTTTAATTTTTTCTTCCGTAACATAAAATTAACATAAAAATGAATGAAATCCATGTAATGAATGTGGGGTTTTTTGATACGCAAATCAATAGAGCAGCACTTAATCGTTAACAATTTGTTTTAAAGAACTTTGAAGACTTGGTTTCTATATTATATAATTAATATTTATCCACTTTTTCTGCTAAGTTACAAAAGGAAAAGAAATTCTAACTTTTTATAATAACCATAGTGATATTCGGAATAATGATACAGCAAGGGACATAACAAAGTTGTATTCTTCAAATAGATTCTGTATATTTTTTCTCATTCTATTGCTGCATTAAACTATTAAATGTTTAAATAGCCAGGACAGAGAAGGAAAGAAACGCCAAATAATCTTTTCTTTATTCAGACTGAAGCCCATATTAGGCCACCTTTCCTGGTAGGTTTTTCTTGAGGAAATTGCAAACCGTCATAAGAATCTGCAACCAGAATGGTCTTTCCTGTGGTGTCTTCCTTTCTCTGGAGAATCTAAAGGGTTTTTTTGAGATAAGCATATATTTTTCCCCTCCAGGTCAATTAGTTTTTAATTATTTTTATGATTTTAAATTTTTTTTATCATATTGTGATTTTTAAAAAATTATTTTTACTTTGAGCTTTGATAAAAGAAAGCCTCCCATTCAATGCCATCCTTTTCCTGGTGGCTCTGCATTGCCTGATCACCCACTTTCCTTATCCATCCCCACTGCAATAAGTGCTATAAAAGACAAACCATGAGATAAAACAGGGACAGGAAACCTGCTTTTCTGGTGACCACTGTGTTTTTAATCAGGTGTACAGTCCATTTGTCTAGCCAGTACATGAACCAGTGAAGCTCTGGATGACAAAGATGTTACAAACACTTCTTTGGGCAGGGACTGGATTGGGTAGGAATGTGCTGAATGCACCCACTGGTCCAGCTCTAAAAGTTGGATGGAAAAGGAAATTTCTAACTCAGTGTTTTCAAGTGTGAAGCAGCCCTGGGCACATCAAGCAGACCTTTAGGAGCCAGGAGATTTTATGGCTCTCATCTGCAGGGTGAGATCGCAGCTGGAGAATGAGTTTCAGAAAATCAGGTTTGGATTTGTGGCACTAAAATGTGTCAGTTGTGAACCTGGAACACAGATGTTCACCATGAGCACCCGGTCCAGAAAAAGCAAGGTCTTGCTAGCAGCACAGACATGTGTGGACAGACTTGAGCTCCTGTGAGCCATGTGTTGGACAGATGCCACGTGGCTGTGTTGCTATGACTTTATTTTCAGTCTAACAAACCCAGCCTGTGAGCACAAGGCTTCGTAGGCCAAGCAGAGCATCCTGTCAGCACAGGTTCTCCACCTTCCCAGTAACATCCAGCCTCCTACAAGAACAAAGTTGTTGGATCTGCTAGCTCACCTCCATGGACATGTGTCTAAATGACTTCCCAGAAACCACAGAGGAGCTGCTGGCACAGCAGAGATTTATTCTCATTCTTCTTACTAAGAAAATGCTCTGCATAAAACAAAATAGAAGGCAAACAACTTCCTAATCCTAATCCCACACCTTAATCAATCTTTTAGCCTTTACAGTCGTAGTTTAAGTTTTCCTAAGCTGCAGAGGGGCAGAGGAAAATATGATTTCTGCAGATTCCAGTTGAAGCCTTATTTCTTTTTCAGAAAGGTAATCATGTGCTTAGAAGCTAACAAAACCACACTTTATATTAAAACTATATTATGTTGAAATTATCTTGGTACTCCAGGCAAGATTTTCTGATCCATATATAAGATCAGACAAGGGCAGGCAGTGTCAGGTGAGAACAATGTTCAGCCACATCAAAAGGCTTCAGTCACAGTTAATTTTGTTCACAAAAATAATTGTGCTGCCTTGTGTTCTGTACCTCAGAAAACTTACTGTCATACCAGTTTGTTCTGTCAATAATCAGATCACATAAGCTCAGGTGGCACTTCATCATCCACGTCATATTTCCAAGTACACATAAGCTATTTGTAACATGCATTTCTCAGAGGTCAACAATTTATTAAGCATTTGCCTCATGGCATTTTCCCAGTTTAATATCAGTACCCCATAATAATGATGTACAAGCACACTTTACAAGACTTTCATGGTACACCACAAGTAATATAATGGAATGAATCAAGCAAGTGATGACAATTATTTAAGTAATGCAAGAATATCTGCTGTTACTTGCCCTTCAAGCAAGATATGAGGTAGAAAAGGCCAGTTGTATTAGGTCATCTCATGGGACAAGAATGTTAGTTATACACTAATTGTGAAATATTTCCTATAGATGTTACACAAACTCGTCTGAAGAGCATCTCATTGCATAGCTAACTTTGCTGCCTTTGGAGGCTCTCATAGCTTTGCCTCCTGTTAAACCTTCTTTGCTCATGTGATGTAATAGTCTGTTCTCAGGAATTAAATACATATTATTTCCTTGAGGTCAGAAGATGACTAACTTTCCATGAATCAAGCTGGTGAGAACATTTCCCTGAGGGAAAGCATTGTCCATTTACCATAGGTTTATTTAGAAAAAAAAGAAAAAAAAAGAAAAAAAAAAAATTACATTTACCCATTGCAGTTCCATAGAAAGTTCTTCTTCCAAGCTGGTAGTGGTCTAAAGTGTCAGCAGGGACAGGAACATGTGCTGGACCTAATCACAGCCTCATGAACTGTTCTTTTTACTGAAGATGTAATTGTCACTACATGCAGTAATCTTAGACAGACTTAGGTCAGGGATTTCTTATGAAGTCTAAAGAGGAGTACAGCTTACTGCAAGCTTCACTCCTAGGGTTCATTCCTAAAATTAAAATATGCTACTTTTAACATTTCCATCTTTGCCACTTGTTGAGCACCACAGAGAGAAACCAGAATCCCAAACCCATACATCTTGTCTCAAAAGCTTAGAGCCAGTGTTTTTAAAATGCTTAACTGCTATTTTTATGGATTTATTTTATTCTTAAAAAAAATATTTTCTCTCTTCTTCAGTCTGACAAAGCAAATATGCTTAACTTGACTGCTAGTAGCACCTCCCTGTGTGTTCCCTTAGTCCCTAAGAAAGGCCGCAGTGTGCTCAGGTGTTACCAACAGGTGAGTGACCTTGTGAGACACAGGGGCAAAGACGGCTCAGAAGTTCTGCCTAAGTGGAGAAGGAAGCAGGAACCTGCAGGACCGCTGCTCCCACACGAGCACCTCACAGCCAAAACCATCTGTGGGCCTGCTCTGGAGATAAAGACCAGTCCTAAACATGCTCCTCTTATGCCCAGATTTCACACAGCCAAAAGCGCGCTGCTCCCTTGCTAGCACAATAGTTCGAATTACTGCGCCTGAATTCACACCCTTTGGTTGGTGTCCTCGGGATCTGGGTTGGTTTTCCAGCACGAGGCCTGTGCCCTGGGTGGGGGTAGTCCCTGGCTGTGTGTGTGTGCCCTCGGTGGGCGCCGAGCAGCCGAGGGCACAGGTGCTGGCACGCCTGCGGGGCTGCGTGCAGCCACACGCTCTCCTCCCACCACGCAGGAGCTCCCACCGCATGGCAACCGGGCACAAACAGGAGTGTTCTGGGCGGCTGCTTGCAGGTTGTGGCTGGCAGTTGCCATGGTGCCTGGCAGGCAGGTGAGAAGAGCCCTCCTGAGGGGCACTGCCAGCACCTGGCTGCTCCTGCTCCTCTAGCACGCCAGGTTTCCCTTCCCACCCTCTGCCCAGAGAGCCAAGGAGGCTGGATGGACACACACAGGCGTGTGTTTGGCCACGTGGCCGTAGCATCCTGCAGAGGCAGGTGCCAAAGCAGGGCGGCATTTTTGTCGGCTTGCATTTTGGGTACACTCTGCTGCCAGTTGAACTCGCACCTCCTGCCAGGGGTATAGTGGCAGCGCTGTTCCTCCCACGTGGTGGAAATCCCTCTGCACAGATAACAAGTGATGCTTTCCTTATATCTCTTGCCAGTGCTTCTGAGAAAGCCTCGGCATCCCACCTTACTCAGAAACATAGCATGGCCCCCATGTCAAAATTAGATGCTCTAGGAATGCTGCTTTTTGCAAGTATGCATTGGAAAAAGCCACAGAGACAGCTTGTTTGCAAACCTTGGTTATTGCTTTGTTTTGGGTTCTAAGAACAGGACTGACACTGAAAGCCATCCTGTCCCAGCCTGCAAAAAATTCCTTTCAAAGGAAATAATCAGTATCTCTAAACACACTAAATTTCCATGGTGATGCCCACCATGGGGGTCTGTCACCCATTTGCCTGATTTCAAAGTGACAGCTTTCAACGCTACCCAACAATCACAAACCTGCCAAGGTACAGATTGTATTCCCCCTCTGAAGTTCCTCTCACCACTTCTCTCTTCCTTTTTTTTTTTTTTTGTGTGCAGTTCTTCTCAGCCTAGATGGCCCTTGACTATTCCTGAGAGAAGGAATAAGAGAATTTTGGATTCCTCTTTGAATTTACAAAGCAACCTGGCAAGTTAATGGGAAAAACACGCTCCTTCTGACTGAATTAGACTTAATCATAACAACAGGATATCTCAAAATGTTTTTATTTTTCTCAATTAAGACAGCAGCAAAACATTTCAGATTAACTCAGACAATTTGCTTGGCCTGAAACAAAATTACCTATTTTATATTTAGATTTTTAAAACTTTTGATCCCCTTGCCCCTCTTTAAGGTTCAGAGTATAGAACAAAAACATTTTAGGAGAGGAAATTTTCTTGCAGAAAAGTGTCTCAAGTTTAATTTTATAGATTAAAGGGCTTTGAACTGCAAAAATATTGATCCAACCGTAAAAACATATTTAGTGTTCTCAGCATTTGTCAGTGTGCATAGAAAAAAAAATAGCATTTCTACTTCTAAATCCTCTGGATTACTTAAAAGTTCAAGAGGTAGTGAGAACATTTTTCTGGCTGTGTTTTAGGGTCTAACCTGCAGCAAACATTTGCTGAGGTGCCAGTGCTCTTGTCTCAACACCGTTCTGTTTGAGTGAACTTATTCCAGGTTTACACCACCATACTTTGCAGTGTGTAAGGCCTTAGATCAATGTCTACTTTGTGTTCCTGTGACAATGGTTTGCAGTTGCCAAAACCACAATCCTTTTCCACAATATAAATAAAAATCGGACACGCAGGGTTAAGATTAGACCCATTTCCCTTCAGCTCTTGTAAACAGCAGGCATTTGGAAGAAAAAGGAGGGATCAGGAATCTAGGAATCAGGAAAAGAGATAACGTGTCCTCAGTAGCGGAAGAAATACAAAACCTGGATTTCCAGTGTGATAGCAAGCAGCCTTCTGAATCAACAGTGTCAAAAATCACTGCACTTCGCAGGGGGAAAAAGGCATTTGCAGAAAGTTCTTCCAGAACTTCAGGTTTTCATGTGAAATTTTGCCCCACAGGTGCAAACGCACTCTGTTCAGACACTCCAACAAGGCGTTCTCCTGGGGCAGAGGAGCTTCTCAGCCATCAGATCCTCATTTCCACGTGCCGGCGAGGCCAGAGCTGCTCCTCCTGGGGAGGTGGTGACCCTGGGGTGATGTGGGTTCCGCCACGGGGTTAACGCAGCAATCCTGTGCGCGGATAACCAGAGGCTCAGCACACACCAGTGTCACCAGACCCGGCCAGGGCCTCCAACTAACTAGCAGGATTGGCTTGTCAGGGGAGATAAACCGACTGCTAGCAGTGAGTTTACTCACGGCACTCAGTTTTAAAAACTGCAGGTAATTGCTCACATTACACCGCAAGTTTTGTCAGAGCCGTGAAACCGAGCTCCTCAAAGGCAGAATGAGCTGTCATTATTTCCAATACAGGACAGAGGTGAGAAAAGTGCCTTGGATAGAACTAACAAGTAGGAAAATGCGGATTTCCTAGTTCTTTTCTTGGTTTGGTTTGGTTTGGTTTTTTGCTAGATAGTTACACCACAAAGCACAGGTGGAGACTTGTGTTTTCTGACCAATAACATCTTTAAACATAAACCCCATTGATTTTGTGGAGCGTAAAAGTCAAGGCATAACAAGATTTTTGACCTATTTTTAAAAATAGGACACGTTAATCAGCAGTGTCAACAAATGTTTAAACTACTAGATATGGAAAAATAAATTGATGCTCTCTGCTTTTTTAAATCTTCAGGGTTTCTAAAGTCACAGTGCCATCAAATTTCCTATCAATTTATAGTTAAAAAATAAATTTGATTAAAAATTTTAAGGTATTCACTCAGAATATATTTGAACTTTTTTTTTGCAAGAAAACCATTTCCTGTTGACAGGATGATTTCAAGCTCTGTTGCAGATTACTAAAGCAAATGTGGCCTTCCCTGGTTAATTCATTAGGAACTTAGTTTGTGAAAACTTTCGTATTTGGCTGCCTTTAAAGACTCTTTCAGCATATTCCTAACTACTGGGTCAATTAACTGCTGTTACCATATAGATGTTTTCAAAATTTTGATAGAAATTAGAACAATTTAATATATATTTTTCCAAGTACACTGAATATAACTATGAAGTGGGTTCCTGTGCTGTGACCTTTCTGGTTTTTGTGGGGTTAATTTTTTTAATTACTTTTAATCTGCTGCATTTTTATCTTTCCTTTACTGTATTGTGTAGTTAGTCGTTAAAAGCTGGTGGTAAAACTCCCACAGTTTTCAACAAAAATGAAAGAGAAAAAGAAAACAAAAAAAAAAAAAAAAAGGAAAAAAATTGCACTGGTTCCAGATTACCAGAAGGCAAAAAATGTTGGTGGTCCTGTTCCCTTTGGTCCTAAAAGGAAACAAGAACATTTTTTTCTATTTAAATGCTTTGAAGGGGCAGGGGGGATTAGTCTATCAAATACAATCTCATAACACAGTTCTCTAAGGGGACGTGAGGACATGGCATTTCTATTAGACTTTGGGGACTATTAAAAACATCTACCATTATGTCAATATCTAAAATATATGTTTGACTTTCTCAGCATAAGATCTGTTTCTCTTTGGGCTTAAATATTTTTGGGAGGAGTGGGAGGAAGGAAGGAAGGAGGAAAGGAAGGGAGGGAGGAAGGAAGGAAGGAAGGAAGGAAGGAAGGAAGGANGGAAGGAAGGAAGGAAGGAAGGGAGGAAGGAAGGAAGGAAGGAAGCTGGGGAGGGCTTCCAAAAGAAGCTGAGGATCAACTCAGTGCCAGATCCATTCTCCCCAGAGAAGACACAGCTCCATTTTTGTACTTCAGATTCAGTTGATTCAGATTGTGATCAATTCCTATTCCTCCTCACAGCAGTCTCATTTGGTTTTTGATGAATTTTGTGAATTTACAGTGGGAGATCCCATTTTCCAAGTCAAAGGCTAACAGTTTAACTCCACTGACATGATTATTATATTTACAATGGCTCAGAACTCACTTTTACAACATATGTACTCTCACTCTTACATTGCAAGTACTACTTTTAGCTTTAATGTCAGGTTAATTTCTGATCTGTGAATACATTTGTGGATGTGGATGTGTGCTGTGTACACATACACATTTAAAAACCTGGTTTTTAAGCACTGGGAAGATGAATGTGAAGCTCACTCTCTTCCTGGGTATTGGGTTATGGTTTTGTTCCAGAATGAAAACCTCCTGACTCTTGGGAAGTAGCAGTGAGGAAATGATTCTGTTCAGGCAAGTTGTCTCAGAGCCTGCACCTTTTTTGGGCTAATAGAATCTAAATTGCAGTGAATCAGGTGAGTTAAATGCAATAAGACAAAGGGCATGCTGGAAAGCCTTGAGCTGATCAGATGCTGCAGTCACTCTGGCTCACCTTGAGCTTATAATTCTTTGCACGAGACTTTAAAACACAGGGAAGTTATTTTGCTCTTTGGTGACAGTGCAGACGTATTTTCCGTTCTCTGGCTGCTGTCCATGTAATAAGCTCTGTGGTAGATGCTGAAAAGCCCATGCTCCTCCAAAAAAATTGATTGGGTAAAAACGCGTGTTCTTGCAATATACGTGGGCTTATTTATTTCTACAGATGCCAGACAAGGTCACAAGGTTCAGTTACTCGCGTGCAAATACATCTGGAACGGCACATCCCCTGTGGAACCACTTCTGTGAAATTAGATGTGAGCAATACTAAGGAGCATGTCAGAGATGGGGAGAGATTAAATGACTCTCCCTGGGGCCTGGAGTTGCCTGCAAATATCACCATGTCTGTTGTGCGGCAGATGAAAAGGGAGTTTAACCCCACAGTGCTGGCAGTGCATCTTTTGATACAGAGGCACTTGGCTGGACACTGCACATTCTCCACCTGGATTAGCCATCTTAGTTCTTTAAATTGTGTTTTCAAAGCGTTACCATCACTGGAATTCACATAAAATTGTTGTCTGTTGTCTCGCCATCATTTCCAAAACAATACTCTTGTAGCTGCGTTTTGTGGCGCACAGAGAGTCTGGGAGGGCTTTGCCTGCTCCATGTGGCTGTTGTTCTGCTCAGGCACAAGTCTCCTGAAATTAACCTTTAATGGGTTACACTGATTGTGTGTTTTCCTGTCTGTCATGCCCATTTGTGGGTCACAGGAATCTGGGCTGAATGCTGTGTAAAATCTCCTGTTGGTGTTTTGTATTTATCCTGTGCGGTCAAATCTAAGCTTGTTCCTTAAGACCTACCTAGGCCACAAATAAACTTTCAAAATCTATTATGAAAGAGTGCTGAAAACACCAAATAAATGACTTTTATCTTAAGCATGGGACATTCTCTTCTGGTGCTACCCAGAACCTATTATTACTTTCACAGAACAAAACTTCCCTCTGAATTACTAAATAAATTCTGTTTTCGCTGTAGCAAGCTTCCTTTTCTTCATGCACCAGGAGAAACACTGCATTAGGCCAAATGATTCAACGTTGTTTGGGAAAATGTCTAACTATTAAGGGCACTCGTTATGAAGGCTCATCTCATTAGAACAGGTTAGGAGGCAAATCTCAGGATGAAGGAGGCTTTTGTAAACTTTTCTTTGGAAGTACATTAATCCCTAATAAGATACAATGTGATGCAGAGCCTTTTACTATTTTGATCTTGAGTAACACTTCTGAAACAATTCATGGATGAGTTTGTCAACATTAATCTGCAATCTTTAATTACAGGCAGAGTTCAAATTGATTCTATTGTGTTCATTCTCACTTTCCCTTTTCTAAAAGCCCAGGGGCCAAAAAAGGGAAAACACTTGTGTGGCGTTAGTAGAACTTGGCATGAGTGACAATTTCACTTTCTTTCCAAGTCATACCTTAAAGCAAACTCTACAATCTCCCAAAACTTAGTCCTCAGCAAACCTCTGGTGATACCACTATAGAGGGAGGAAACACCAGTTGTGAAAATCCCAAGTCCAAATAGAACCTTTGCCCATCAGGAAGGGAGTAATGGAAAAAAAAAAATCTCTTAGGAATTGAATATCTGATCTGGATTCTTCATTTCCAGACCATTTAATCCATCCATGCACAGATGGGCAGATGCCTCATTCTATTTCATGAACTCTTCTCTGCCTCTGTGCCGGACAAGAATCATCTGCATTGTTTATTTATATATTTCTATTTTCTCTGTTTGTCCTTTTGTCTGTTTGTATATTTTTTCCCCTCTATTTTTGCCTTTAGTGGTGTCATAATCCCAGCTCTTAGTTTGAACTGTACCTCTTTATCTAGTCAAGAGAATTTTCTTTGGTTATAAGTTTCATGAAAAGCTAATAGAGGGTATTTGTTTCTCGCACTAGTCCTCCAGCTGAACCAGTCTGGGGTCAGCACAGAGCAAGAACAGCGCTAAAATATAGTAGGTTTATGTGTGAAATATATAATAATTTTCTCAAGATATCACCTTGGAGGTATAAATTTGATACAGGCACTACGGACCCAGGTGGAACTGAAAAAGAAGACACAGGGTTTTTACATATTGAGTAATCTTTCAGATCTTCTCTCATTGCCCTTGCCTGTGGGCAAAAAGGTGAGAGGAGCTGTAATTGGGTTAATCCTCTGTAGTGTGCTAACAGGCATAGGAAAACACATCCTGCTCCAAGACATCTAAATAAACTCCATTTATGATGTTCTGACTCTGCAGCCAATTTTTTAAAAAACTTGCCACCTCTTTGGAGATAATGCTATCAAAATAGCCTATCCCCCTCTCAAAAGGGGTAAATTCCTGCTGGGTTGCTGCTAATCCAAGTTTTGGATGCACCTTTGCATGATTTATTTAGTATTGGGACCTGCCCTTTTGGAGTCACCCTCTCTTCACTTCATATTTTCATCGTTTTAGCTATATTTTGTGTCTTAACTGACACTTTAGACACCTTGGGATTAACTCACTGTGATATCTTCCACCCCTAAATGTATTGTGGCAGCTAATTTTGATCCAGCGCCTGTAGTGATTAAAATTCCTCTTTGCAGCTGCCTTATTTCCTTGCTCTCCCCACTGCCAAGCACTCTTTACTATGAATTTATTCTAGCTTTGCCTTCTAAGAGGAGGCTTGACACTTCCTCACCCATGAATCATCTTCCTTCATTGCCCTTTTGCTTTTCTTCTAAAACCCTCTGCAAACACTTCCTCCACAGGTTATTCAGGGACTGTTAACCCAAGCCTCCAGAACCTTGCATGTTTCCCCCATTGAAATGTCATTAGTTCTTGAACTGATTGCTGATTTTTTTTTTTTTGTCCTAGAAAGAAAAAACTTTAACTGATCTCTTAAAAAATTTATCCTGGTGCTGCAGAACTGCAAAAGAAGAACAGGCAAATGTTAGATTTTCTCCCAGTCTTGCATGCTGATTAAATTACTACACCTAGAGATCCAGTTCTTTATTTCTCACCACTGAATTGAGACACCTCTTCTCCTTTTACTGGGGAAAAAACCT
Source organism: Donacobius atricapilla (assembly GCA_013397315.1). Taxonomy (NCBI): domain Eukaryota; kingdom Metazoa; phylum Chordata; class Aves; order Passeriformes; family Mimidae; genus Donacobius; species Donacobius atricapilla. The sequence continues at coordinate 38,683 of WBMY01006658.1, forward strand.
AATTGTGGAGTTATGGTAAGTATTGAATTTGCGTACGTAAAAATAGACTGAGGATGCCAAGCACCAAATTACACAAGATGTCCTCAGTGAACACAACTGGCCTATTACACAAATCCAGAGTGCTTTCGCCGCAGATTTAAGAACTTCCACTGAATTCTAAATTTCAGTCAAATTCCTTTTGTATATGCAAACTTGTGCAGCATCTGGTTCCAGGCAATTCCCAGCGTTGCATCCTTGTTAGTCATTTAAGCTTTTCGTCAGATTTGATGGAATAGGAGCAGTGGCTTGGATTTTGGCTGCAACCTTTCAAGATTTCCCTCTGCTTGAGCTCTCTCTTGTCACAGTATTTTTATATGTATTTTCTGTACGAGACCCGTTGTCTTTCCTGATGTTTAGGCTGACCAGTAATGTTTAGCTGCAGACCAGTTTAGCCTTTTGGAAAACTTAAGCTGAAGGGTTGGGTACACATTTGACAGTGCTCACAGTCTTACAAGCTCTTGTGAGGGCTGGCATCTCCAGTTTTAATGCCATTGACGAGTCTGGGAACCTTTGTAGGGTCTCATCCATCTCCAGATGGCGTCTTAGGCAGAAGAAGGATACTCTAGGTTCTGCTAACTTCAGGGCAGTCCTGCTAGCTTCCTGCTTCAGATTCAAGGTCATTTCTCAGTCTCAATAAGAGTCTTTTGGCCAGAAAAATAAAAATCATTCACCCTGCACTACTTTTAAGGACACTGTTTTTGTTCATTTGTAGTTGATTTCATCTTTGTTTGGATATTTTGGCTTCCATTGCTGACTCTACTGGAAGCAGATTCCAGCCAGCTGATTCAGAGATGGGATCATCGCAGCTTTAAGGGAAAACATTTGATACATCTCTTCTTTCTGAGAAAAACTCTCAGTGCAATCCCTAAATTCAAAGGTGAAACTTTGGTTGGATTCACAGTTCTTGGTACTCAAAATTTAGGCCTTCTTTGAATGCAAGTTAATGTGTTGAAAAGCTAATTCTGAAAACCTAACTATGAAATTTCAAGAGAAATCTTTTTTTTTAACCACTTATTCCATGGGTTTTGTTCTGACAGATTTCCGATATTTCCTTATGCTTTATTAGGTTTTATGAGTACTCCAACCTTCAGACAAATCTGTCAACTCTGTTCCTAGAAGATGAATCTCTGGTTTGAATCTCCCAAAATTGTTTGAATACCATCAGGCTTGTGATTAATACTCATTCTGGCATGGGATTTTTGAACTCCTGCATCCATCTTGTCTTAACCTGTCCCTATTTTCGTGCATGCTGACTTGGTGCAGCCTTTCTAGGACATCTTTCACTGCGCCATGCCTCGCCAAAAGGAGAAAGGAGCATCTTCCTCTTGTGCGACCTGTTTTCTCCAATGGCCTGCCTTAACTGTGTGCCATGTTTGGCTTCTTGCATCTTTTGTGATTAACAGGAGTAAGTCCTGGCTTGAGCTTGTGCCCGTAGGGCCCCTTGCAATTATCATCAGGCACCCACTAGTCTTGCCAGCTTCGCACAAATGCACGTTACACACATCTCAGGCCCCAAAAGAATCTTTTCTCTTTCCTTCTGTGTTTTCCCTTCCATTTTTTTTTTTTTTTTGGATAGTAATTCAGTTACCACTGTCTATTTCTCCAAAGAAACCCATTTTTCACATCCTACACTCCACTACTTTACAAAGTGAACATAGTTAAGCAGAAGGCACAAAAAGTCATTGAGCGACATTGCAGAATGGTTTCTAGTCTCATTTTCTCTGTGTTCCCTTTCAAAACAATGTTTTCCAAGCACTGTATTTTCCCAAGTGCTTCTTGGGCTGTTTTGCTTGCTTAGGCTCCTCCAGCAGATAAAACCTCTTTTCTTCAAGATTTCTGTTACTAGAACATGTAAGCAGAATCCACTTAAATTTTCCACATTCATTGAGAAGACCTTCCACTGGACTTGAAGAAATGCGAGATGTTTTGTTGAAATTACCTGTGAGTTAGCTTGACTCTCTGGAAGCTGATACCTCTGAAAGCTTCCTCTGAACATGTAAATAAAATACAATTTTCACAGTGACTTGAGCAACAACTGTGCTCCTCTGTCCCACAACTGGCGAACAAAGTTAAAAAATTTCCTGCTAAAAGGTTTAATGATCCAAAATTTAGGAGTTAAAGTGCCTGATCTCTAACTTGTCACCTTCATGACAGGAATACAGAGGACTGTGTGAGGTATCCTATAAAATGCTTGGGAAGAGTAATGGCTTCACAGGGAGAAAGACACGGAGTTACACTAAAGTAGGAGACACAGTGAAGGGCAATAAAAACAGCTGACATGAACTGTGGAAATTAGGGGTCTGTCTGAGACCTCACCATTCCAAGTCATCAATGTTCTACACAGATTTTTTACTCAATTTTACTGACCTCTTGTCTCTATAGAACTCACCCACAACACCAAAAATCAAGTTCAGTACAGTTTCTTTTCTAGCATATGCCTCATTGCTTCCTTTCAAACTTTAGTAGCTATCAAATAATGGAACGAGGACATTGATTAAGTTGGAAAAGACTCTTAAGATCAGTGAATCCAACCATTAACCCAGCGCTGCCAAGCCCAAAACTAAACCATGGCCCCAGGTGCCATATCCCTATCTTTTCTCTCTCTTCAGTCATGCTGAATAATCTACTTCTCTGAGCAGCCTCTTTCAATGCTTGACCACCTGTTCAGTGAAGAATTTTTTATTAATATCCAATTTACATCCACTGTAGAACAACTTGTGGCCATTTCCTCTTGTCCTATAATTTCAAGGGTAGTCAGAAGCAGCCCAATATTAAAATCTTGAGAGAAAAATAAGGAGAAAATACTATCTATAAGCCAACCCTTAGCAAAATGGCCCTCCCATGTAAACAGAGGTGGCAATTAAAGTAAACTAAATGTACTTTAAAAGTCTGTGTTGCTCTGTCCCTCACTCATCAGCATTACTTTTTTTTTTTGTATAATTATCACTATTCAAATAATCAAAATGTTCCATGAACAAGAACTTCTTGGAAAACCTCTGCTAAGAAATTAGATGTTTATCCCCAACTCCACAGGGTGTATTTGTAACCTGGAATAAAAAGCTGTCCTGAGGAATTCAGTGATTCTGTGATCTGCTGGCACAGGATTTAATCTACTCTAAACTCATTACACCCAAAACTGAAGGAGGTTAGATAATGGTAGACGCTAATGGACCAAACTGTGTTGTATGCATCCTTTGCAATTCTGCTGAACTCACCTGACTACACAAAGTATGGCAGAGGAATAGTTTATCCTGACAATTTATCCCTCAGCTCAAACACAGTCTTCAAAGTAAATTTTGGAGTTTGATGCCCAGGTCAAGCATTTTTATGTCTGCTTTAGCATTCATCATTCTCTGTTCACCTCAGGGACAAAGAGGTTTGGAGAAGAGTGTCCAGATGTGGTCTAGGAAAGGAAGGACCTCAATATTCAGTATTTAAAAGGGGGGAAAAAAATCAGTGCAAAAAGTTAGTATTTATTGTGGTTGTGTCGTTTGAAAGAGGTGGATTTTCTAGCACTGGCATTCTTCCAGCGCAACTTGTCAAACCAGGTTACGTATGAAATGTGCCTGCAGCCAAAAATGTGAGAACTCAGTGTGACGATGTGCAGAGACTTGTTTGATTTGGGGCAATTTTCACTTTTCATCAAAGAAACTACCTGATCCTCTTCCATGGGTAATGTTTCCAAGGCTCATTATTATTCCCATGTTTGCTTTGGTTACTGGGGCTCATTGGAGGAAACTTTTAATTTAGTTTCTTCATTATGAGACGCTTCTTGTCAAGGTGCAATTCTGTGCCTTGTTCTTTAGAATTCTGATCCATAAAACCCTCCCTGGCTTTGCCATGTTTATTGACACCCAAGGGAATCTGCATTGTGTAACATGTCAGACTTGACTTGTTAGTTTTTCCTTCACAATTGTCTCTATTTTTCAAGGGAAATATTCTACAAAGTTATTTTTTTCAGGCACAACAACAAAAGCTTATGTTTGAAACATTACTGATTTCACAGAATGAAGAAATTTATTTCAGGTGACAACATCAACACAAGAGATAAATAATAATTTTACTCTGTTTCTGCTTACAGGTGGGAGCACACAGGTCAAGGATTGTAATTTCTTTAAACATGCCAGCTCAACAGGCTATGATTGTCCAAGCACACTCCTAATTAATTTTTAAATAGAAGGAACTATCAGAATTTTTCTCTTTGAACGACAATTCTGTTTGCCAGCCAAAGTAGTTGCAGCAACTTAGGTATGATTTTAGTGAATCTGTTGTTTTTTTTATGCAGTAAATTATTTTTTGTCTTTCACTAGTTCATGGCTGCAAAGAGATACTCGTGCCAAAGAGAGAAAAAAAATCTAGAGGTCCATGCCATGACAGGTTTTTGGAGTTTGTGGGTGTGAAAAAACAGTTCTACATGGACTGTTTTACATTTTTATTTAAGTTCTTGGTTTCCAGTTAGTGGAAAGTTGTTACAACTTGTCAGGTGAGAAAGTAATGAATAAATATTGAGTGCTAATTAAATAAATATTATGGTTTTGTAATGTGCCCTTTCCATCTGTTCTTGATTGTTCTTCATTCTACAAACACATTTTCCCTTTCCCATTGCACATTACTTTTAGTCCTCCCAGTTTCAGTTTTCATTCCTTCTAATTCACAGAGGATTTTTTGTTTCACCTGAATGAATCTGCTGTCCTGCTCTGATTTCCAAAGAGTATAACCAAAACCTCTTTCCTTTTTTGGCTTTGGAGGTTGGAATGACATCTCATCTGCTATTTAAAAGTTCCCTTTTATTAAGCCTTCCTTACTAAGTTTCCTAGCAGACTCTCCTCTTGAAATTACCCTTTTGTATCTTCAATCCCCCTTCTCCCTCGTTTTATTAATGGAATAAAAAGCAGCTTATTTCCCTTCCTTCGTGTACAGCTTAACCAAGTTTCTCCTGCCTGGAACATGTTGCTTGTGGAAGTCAGTTTAGCAGACAAACTATTTTCCTGGCAGTTTTGTTTTTCTCTTTGTCTGTTAGGTGGAGGTTGCTCATGTTCTTAAAATAATTTCTGCAAGGTATACAACTCCCAGTATTTATTGCTTCTTCTATTGTAAGCATTCATCGGTGCAACACTTGTCAGCATCCCTGTGCTGAATTTACCTGCAACGTGCAACAGCAGCATGGAGATAAAATGAATTTGGAGATGTCAGGCTACTTTTTCTCTAGAATGCATGTGCTGTGAAAAGGTGAAAAGCCTAGGGTCTCCTGAAATCACCAGAGGAAGCTGAGAAAAGGTGACCATCTTTTGAGAGAGAGGAAGGAGGAGAACAACCCCATAGCCGTGAAGTGGGGGGAGCAACCTTCCAGAACAGGTTGGAGCTGGTTGTTTTGCACCCGACAGCGGCTGATTGTGCTGTGCCAACTGGCTGCAACCCTGACAGCAGGTGAAGCTCATTTCTGTCAGACTTCTTGACTCTGAGTGGTTCCAGCAACATAGATACCGGTGGTGGAGGCAGAGAGAGATGGGGTCTGCTCCATTATTCTGCCAGGAGCAGCTTAGGCCCAATTTTTTAATTAGCAGAATGTTAAGCTACACTCTGGGCATCCCTGGCTGTTTGCTGTGCAGGGAGATTATTCCAATTGCCAGGCATCCTCACATGGAGTCAAACCACTGGAACTGTTGCCCCAAGTCAATGCAAATGAAGAGGGGACACTATCAACAAGAGAACTTAGATCAGGAAGTGATTTCTGTGGGGAAAGAAGAGGGGAACAGCATATAGAGAATGGAAATCCTCCTGAAGACAGCTTAGAAACACCACACTACCTTCAAGAGAGCAGTGGTCTAAACATCCAAAAAATTATTTAGAAATAACTATCCCCTATGACCACGCTAGGTTCGATCTCATCTGAGAACATGGAGAGAATACATTAAAATGATAGCTTGCCTTTCACCGAGGGGCAAATTGGTTTTTGGAAGACAGTGAGATATCAACAACTTTTCACAATGTTGTCCCAGACAGCAAACTGAGTGAAAACCCTCTCCAATGAGAGGATTCTGATCTCAGTTCAAGTCCCACCCATTATCCTCTGCAGAATGAGTCAGAGCTTCCCAAACATCCACAATATTATGTCAACACTTCCTCCTATGAAAGGAAAAGTGTCCTCTACCCTGGAGTCTTGTCATAGATAAAAATAATTTCAAGTACATGTTGAGATGGAGTTTCTAAAACACAAGCGTCCAAATAAAAACTCAAGTTTAGGAAGTAGGCTCCTGGTGTGATCAAGGAGAAGGTAGAGGAACGCAGCTGCTAAGAAGTCCTTACTGAGAGCAAGTTCCTGGCTTTCTCAGCTCTACAAAATTCCTCCTCTCTTCTTCCTCATCCCTCGAGCATCACTGAGCAATGTGTTCCAATACTATTTCAATACATCACTTCCATAAGTAGCTTAATGTCTCACTCCTTCCTCACAATAAATCTGAAAGTAAACTATAATTCCACTGTAAGTCAATGAAGGGTGGCATGTGAGGCCTCCTTTGAAAAATGCTGGTTCAGAAGAAAATGCAGAATTTTGTGGGGGTAGCAAAAGCAGTAACAACTGTTCAGCTTAATGCATTTCTTCTACTCACCTTCATTTCCATCAGAAATATTAAATTCCCATGAAGAGATGTGCTGTGGGAAGGCCGGCAGACCCTCAGGTCCTCCCTGTACATCTCCTGAGAAATGTGCCAGAAAAAGTGACCATCTTAGGTGACAGACAGACAATTGGAATTTTCAAAGGCAGAAAGCACCAACTGCTCCTGAAAATTGGGGCACATAGTGATCTGTTTTTCTCAGAAAATGTCACAGTCAAAGTAGATGCATGAGCGTATAAATGTCCATATAATGTGCCTCACACACACACTGTGTATGTGTACATGCAATACATAGATAGGTTTTAAATACTATCCTTCATTTGTTTGTGCTTTCTGCCTTACCCCTGTTGAAATGCCATTAATGTACACAGAAAGTAATGTAATGAAGCTTTTAAAATCTGTCCATTTAGCACTACAGGAAATACAGAAAGACTGAAAAACCCAACGTAATTTACAAACATTTCTTTGGCTAATGTCATTATTTGCATTCATGCATCTGCTTGATATAATATCTACTAAGATTGAAAAACATACAGAAAGTATTTTTAATGCAGTTGGCTGGCTGACCACAGAGCACTACCACAATTCTGTAATAAACATTAAGACAATGAGTACTATTAAAGACATATGCTGTCTGAAAAAGCCACACAGAATCACGGAACCATAGCATGGTTTGGGTTAGAAGAGACATGTAAAGATCAGTTAACCCAAACACCCTGCCATAGGCAGGGATGTCTTTCACTAGATTGTGTTGCTTAAGGCCCATCCAAACTCGCCTTGAATATTTCCAATAACGGTGAACTGATGACTTCTCTGGACAATGTGTTCCAGTGCCCTCACCACTCTCATTCCAAAAAAATTTCTGCCTTATATCCAGCCTAAATCTACCCTCCTCCCCTTTAAAATCACTGTGCCTTGTCCTTTCACGTTTGCAACAAAAAACTCTTTCTCCATCTTTCTTTCTTTCCCTGTAATATACTGAAATGCTGGAGCATGTTCTTCCCGAACTCCTCTTGTGTCCAGGATGAACAACACCAGTTCTTCACCAGAGAAAGGTTGCAGCCTTCTGATCATTTTGGTGGCTCCTCTGTGGTCCTGCTGTAATAGATCTGTGCCTTTCTGTGCTGGAACTGCCTGTGCAAATTTACTGAGGGTGCCCCTGATCCCACCATCTACACCTTAGTGAAGGTACTGAGCAGTATTGGTCCCAGTGTGGCTTCTTTAGGAGCACCACTTTTTGCTGGCCTCCACTTGGACATTGACACATGAACTGCCGCCCTCAGGATGTGCTCATCCAGCCACTTCCTCATCCATCCATCCATCCATCCATCCATCCATCCATCCATCCCCCCATCCATCCAACCATCCACCCATCCGTCAAATCCATGTCTCTCCAATGCAGAGGCAAGAATTCTGTGTCCTTTCTACCCTTTTTCAGAAACGGGCACGATGTTTCCTTTTCCCCAGCCGCTGGGAACTTTGTTTGACTGACATGACTTTGCAAATTTGACAGAGGATGGAGTGGCAACTACAGGGCTCGTGTATATTCAGGTTTGCCAGGTGGTCTCAAACCAGTTTTCTCGGGATATTCTCTTCTCTGATGAAATATTCTTTTCCAGGAAAGAATCGTCTCAGTTAAACCACTGCATTTCAAGTTTTCCTCAGAAACCTCTTTAAGCATCTTAAAGGAAATAAATGATTACACTTTATGTGTATCCGTTGACCTGTGTGTAGATTCATGGAACCACAAAATTATTTAGGTTGGAAAATACTCTTGGGATCATCAAGTCCAACCATTAACCCAGCACTGCCAAGGCCAAGACCTGTTCCATTGCTTCACCACCCTTTCAGTGAAGAATCTTTTCCTGATGTTTACTCTAAACCTCCCCAGTCACAGCTTTGGGGTTATTTCCTCTTGTCCCATTACTTGCTACTTGAGAAAAGAGTATATAAATTGATTTAAACTCCCCCAAATTTAAACGGTATGCATTTACACACGATCTTTTATAAAATATGAAAGTCGCAACATTGATTTTCTGGATATCTTCTCAAGTTTTAGAAGTGAATAAAATTTATTGCATTTTTCTTCTTGATGATGAAAGCGTTTTGCAGTCAGAATTTCCATACAACAGACACCAGTCTGTCTAATGGCACATAATCTGTATGTTTCCTTCCCATGACTCTTATATCCAACTAAGCCAGTACTTTCTAGTCTGTTCTGAAGAGGTGATTTCACTCTTTTCCAGAAGCAACAAGTCAGTGCTTCTTCTACCGCCTGTACTGTGAACTGGAGCTGCATAACATTCTCTGAAATCGCACCCCTTCTCCTAAGGCAGCTTCACTTCCAGTAGCCACACTTGACAAACTTTGGCTAAACTTACCCGGGAGGTTGTGCTCTCAGCGAGCTGAAGGCATGAAAAATGTCATTGATAAAACGTGAGTCAGGGGTGCTTCACCTCAACGTGCGTAGAACCTGGTGAGATCACCTGGCACCTTCCTGCATAAACAGATCAAAAGCAAGCATGTGCTGAATAGGTTTGCTTAGATAAATCCATTGCACAATGATGATATTGGCTGGAGCTGAAAGAGGAATGGAAGGCTGGATTGCAGAACCGATGGATTAAAAAACGTGACAAGTTGGGTTTCCATCCTTGCTTCAAGGATGTGGTGAAACCTGGAGTATTTGAATGGTGCTCAAAATTAATTTGAATTGCTCAATTCTGATGAGGCCACTAGCAGAATTCAGTGTGGTACCCCATTTCTAGCAGCTTCAGGATTTTGCTGGATATTTCCAGCTTGCCATTATTTCCTGATATCCCAGCACACGGTTTGGTGAATTATTTAAATTATCTTCAAAGCCCTTTTAATTAGTTCGGTTTCTTTTGTCTCTGCAAGTTTTGGCAAGTTATGTCTTGTAAATCAATCCCTTCTTCTCCTCCAGCAAAGCATAAGGCAAGAACTGTGGAACATACAAAAATCAGGCAAGAACAAAGCACTCCCTTTTCAACACATGAGGTAGAAAGTGACTTTAGATATCAATTTTATTCAAGTATGGAGAAGTCACTATAAATTTCATTCATCATAAATGATAATAGCTGTTATTATCACTGAAATGAAACTTTATTTTTGCAGCTCTAAACAAAATTCCAACGGTCAGTGTGTTTTTTCCTTAATACAATATTTTTCATTTACCCCTCAAATTTTGTATCCCTGCTTTTGACCCATCAGGCTTGAACAGCAGGAAGGACCTTGCTGTGGTTCATGACTCATTCCAGCTCTTCCCCAGCCACTCCCTGGGCGTGTTTTTTTGTTTTGTTTTGTTTGTTTTTTTGAATAGGAGCAGCTCTTCTGCAATCTGAGGCTGTACAGCTCTGCAAATTGACGTGGCATCACCTGCCTGCCAGGGGAAGGGACCGTTGTGATTAACAGCATCAAGAGGAAAATGTGACGCTCTTTCACAAGGGTTCCACTCATGAGGGTTCCTGGTAAAATTTTGACACGCTAAAATGCTTTTAAAAGCATCCATCCAGATGCCCCGAGAAGTGCCGCTCCTACAAACCTGAAGGTTGCTGGCTTCTGTCTTTGGCTGTTGTTTGTTACTGGAAAACACTGAAGGATGTCGTATGCACAAGAGTCGCTCAGGCTGAAGTTTCAGCAGAATCAAGATCGATTTGGTCATGAGGAAGCAGCTTTGAGCTACAGAACATCCCTCCACATTTCTGGGGAGAGTTTATGTTTCCCCAGACTTTGCTTTCAAAGGCCGACTTCTTGAGACAAAAGTTGACTCTTTCTGATAGCATTTTGGAGCTCAGCATATGTGGGCAGGCTAATTTCTCAGTTTGTGTCACAAAGTTTATTCTTTGAGAAAAAACTAAGAAATAATTCAGTATTTTTCTGGTCCCCAGGGTCAGTATTTCTCATTTGTTGTAGCAGAGATGATTCATTAAGTCCATAGGTGTTTCAAGTGGCTGTAGTGGTCCAAAATGGAACAAAAAAGTCTACACACACTTCGGGGGGCTCACCTAAGAAGGAACAATTTCCTAAGAAGGAACAATTTGAAGTGAATAAAGTACATGAGAACAGGAAAACAAAGAAAAATGCCCAGCTCCAGAGTAGCTTGACATTTCAACAAGAAATTACAGGCTTGCCTTTTCTTCATCACGTGTTCTCTGCTTCAGAGCCAGAGGAAAATGTGTACTTAATCTGCAAACTGTCAAGGGAAATATTACATTATGGTAAGAGACTGAAACCCCCCCCCCTCTTTATGGGAGCACAGAAGGCTTAGATGGTGCTTGTTGTAAGATAGTAAGTTCTTACACTTGACTTCCTACCAGCAGCAAAATCAGTGTTCAGCGCAGCGCTGGCTATGTGGTACAGAAAGCAGCTTTTGCTACATGGAAGGCAGTGAATGGCCAGTCACTTGGCCAACAAACAGAAAGGAAACCCAACCCTTCAGGTCAAAATACTGATTCAAGCCCCGGGATCAGGCACTTTTTTTTTGCCATTGCATAGCTATTAAACTTCAAATCCTCCTCAGCCGATTGAAAAGTAAAGCGTGAGCCAGGAGGATTTTCTTTCTAAAAATCTCCATAAATTGCAAAACTGTAGGTTTTTTATTGACAATAGTAATGGTCATTAATAAAAATCATCCTCTGTGTTCAGAGGAATGCATAATAAAAAATCAGCTTTGGTGGAAGCACAGCAAATGTACTTCCAAACTTTTTCATGATGGCCAACGAAATTCAGATCATACAAAACGGCCCAAACAGCAGCACAACTTGAACATCCTTTGGGGTCACCAGTCAGGTATGGGCACAAGTTTATCCACCATATCTGTTAACAGAAATCACATCTCAGCCTTAAATGATATTTGTGCAGCAACACTCTGATGTCAACAACTCGCAGACCAACCTGGGAGATGAAAAGATTTTTAATAGATTATTTGTGTATGATCCCAGCAGCACCTTCAGCATCTTAGGGCAATCAAGATACTCCAATCTCAAGCATACATCTTCCTTGATACGTCAATCGTATCTGGCTGGGTAATTTATTCTCCACCATGCAGCCCTGACTCAGGGAGATACGTCAGCACCGTGTAATCTTGAGCAGGCTCGTTGTCCCATTGATTTCAGCAGGTGATTCATAAACCTGTGGAATTACAGCCGTAGTCTGGCTCTGTTGGTGTTTGCCAGGGAATGATCCCGTGCCGCTCAAATCCCATTACATCCCCCATCGGCTTGCTATAAGCATTCCATGCTTTTAAAATACTGAGCAGTGGAACCTTTGCGGACCACATGTTTACAGCTTGTGGGTCTTTGGGGAAGGAGGAGAATGCTAAACTGAAAGTCAGTCAGGCTGTTCACAAAGAGCTTACTCCAACAGTTTTTAAATTGTTTTTGTGCCCCCTTCCTAATCCAATCAGTCTTTAATTGTAATTTTATTTTTGCTTTTGTATTTTGTGTTTGTATTTTGTTTATTTATTTTTTTTAAGATGAAGAAATTTATTGTTGTGTATTTTCTGTTTGAAAATACAGCTGGACTGTTGCCTTTGCAGGGTAAACTTCTTTTTGGAAGTTGCCTGAGTGCATGTGTTTGCAGGATCCTTTTCTGCCCTAGATTTTCTTCCCACAGGCTTTGGAGATGACCTAACCAGAACCTGCTCTTGCATCCAGGTCGGCATTTGGCAGGATAACAGTTTAACAGCACACATTATTTCTGCTGGGATTAGCAGGATCTTCCCACCTGCTTTTCACTGTCAGAGCAGAGCTGCAGCAGGAGGGACCACGAGATGGCAGTACTGTATGAACAATTGGATGAAAAACCAACATTTTTCAGAATTAATTTCTAGGGAAATAGGTTTTCCCGCTGGCACCATCAGGGCTCTTTGCAAATTCAGTCTGCCCTCAGCCTGCTTTGCAAATCCATACCCTCCGGACTATGGAGTGAGGTGGTTCAAATTCTTCTGTTAACAAAATATTGTTGTTTGTTTTAGCACAGTATGTACCAGTGTGAAGGATGACACGATGCTTTGAGGCACCACAGAAAGCCTGTGACTAGGAGATGTAATTTGTCTTCTCCTTGTCTTCTCTCTTGAGGCTGGAAGGGTTCAGAAGAAAAGCAGTACAAAAATATCTAATTTCACTGCAGAGCAGCAGAGGAACGAGTTCTTTGCAAATATTTTTAGAGAACTGTTCTTCCTTGGCAAGTGGATGATCTCCAGTGTCAGCACAGCAGAGTTAATTACAGAAGGGAAAATAACGTGCTAATGTAGCTAAATTGTTCTTGGTCTCCTAAGACTAAAGAACCTGGTAATTTCTGTGTAATGGTCAGTCCTGCACGGCAGAATGGGTGTAAGGCTGACTCAGAAGGCAACCTTAGTAGGAATGTCTGAGCAGTAAATGCTTAGCTTTAAATATCTAAGGGATTGGATCTTTCCTCTGCCCCTTCACTTCGTAGTGGCACCAAGGAAAAATGCCTTTTGTGAATGAAGCCATCAATAGTGGGTTGTGGAACATCAGTGCAGGAACGTCTTGTCTTCCCAAAAATTGTGCCTCCAAACTGTTTCCTTCCTTCCTCCAGGTGAGGCAAAGCAGTCTTCAAGTTGGTCACTTTGAATTATCACCATGTTCCATGTTGATGTGGCACCTCCAGCCAGCCTCCCTAATTTCTTGTGACCAACAGCCTTCTGTCTGTGAAATCAGAGTGAGAAATAACTCCTTCCTTCAAATATGAAGAAGCAGGTGTGCTAGGTAATGCACGAAAAAAATGTGAAGTGGAAATAAATGAGGAACTATGCAAATGGGCAGGAGCCACCACCTATGCTGAAAGGAAACCCCGCCATTAAACCCTGGAGATTAATGCACAGTGATACGATGCAATATGACCTAGCAAACAGGAGACTAAAGCACTCAGTGAAGGAAGTTTCCCTTTCCTCGGTAAAAAGAGACAGGAGGAGGAAAAAAATAGTAGGTTTTGTCTGCTTGATATTTAACAAGTGACAGACACCTTTTCTCAACTTTTCTTCTCAGGAGGATGCAAAGCAACCATTTCACTGTTTGCTCTGGAGATATTCCACCAGCTGAGAGCAGTCAGCGCTAAAGCACACGCAGGAGACTCCTGTCAGATCCATTACTTGGCCCCCAGCACTGGTAAAGGCTAATGGAGAGAAATACATTCCTACACAACGGCTACTATGAACAGATTCATGCATGTGTGTGTTTGTTTACAGAAATACATGTACATCCATTTTGTTGTAATATTTTGCCTGGAGAAATGTGCTGAAGTGACCAAACTTGGGCTGGGAACAGTAACACCAGCGGTGAAGGAGAAAGGATTTTACACACTGTCGCATAAATGCTGTTTACTGTAGTTTAAAAAATGCCATTGGGGGAAATCAAGCACGACTGAGGACAAGTTTTATCTTTGTAGGTTCCCCTCCACTTGCACCGGCAATCTCCAGCATTTGAAGATTCTTCTGAGCCCACCTGGAGGGTGGTTTTCTGTCTTGTACTTAACATTTAATATTAATTTTCTCTGCAAGGTCATTGGTACACAAAGGAAGGAAAAAATCCTATCATGCCTTTGAAATCCTTCCACCACTGGGCTCTGCCCATTTTTCATCAGAAGGAATACAAATGACAAACTAATTTAAATCTTGCAGCAATAGCCACAGAAATGTGTTAGGACTGTAGCCCTCCTAACACCACATGGAGGAGAGTGAGACCCAATAGCATTCCCTAATTGCCCATTTTCTGTTTGCCAAATCCTCTAGCTCATGCCTTCTCCTCTTTTCTGGCAAAGATGAGTGGTCCTTGCTATCTTTGCTTGCCCTGGTCACCGTGTGTTGGGCCTGCACCTCAGGAGGTATGTCCTCCATCAAAGCCAAAGTCCATTTCCAGGCGCAATTCAATTGTGGCTCAGAAAATGACAATGTAAAATGGAAGGGAGCAACCTTACTTTGGAGGAAAGTATGTATTCAGCAGGTCCTCCTCACACAGCTTCCACAAAGCATTACTTCTCCAGGGCATCATGGCTGGACTTGGTAACGGCTGTGACCTCCTTCCTCTACAGGACATTACATTTTTTGGAAATGGTTGCCTTTGCATTGTTTTCTGATCCTAGGTTTTCAAATATTGAATTCCTTAAACTGAAAACACATGGCTGTGTCTAATTATGATTCCTAATTCCTGCTGAGATAGCCTGAAGCTGATGTTTAAATGAGCTTCCACACTGTGGAGAAAAAGCAACCAGCAGGTATGGATAGGCTGGACATTATAATGTCCTTTTGCTGTTGTCTGGGTCACTTCCAAACTGATAGTACCACCCCAAATAATCAAAAAAAAAAACCAAACAAAAAACCAACCAACCAACCAACCAACCAAAAAAAAAAAAAACAAAAAAACCCAACAAACACCCCAAATAAAAGGAAATACTTGCATATCTGCATTGTTGGCTGACATTAGAAGATCAAGAACTCACACATGCCACTTGCTCATCCACTGTTCTCCTTACACAAACACAATTAGTCAATAGAGAAAAAGAGGAACAATTTTCAAGCCATTTTAAAAATAAATACATTTGTGACTGGAAATTACTGTCTGCCAAATATTGCTTCATGATTCACCATGGAAGTTCTCAGTATTTTCTCTTCCCTTCTGCCGGCACCTGTCCCCCAACCAAAATTCCCGTGTGGGGCTATGCCTGGGCTTTCATCAGCCGTGTCAAAAGATGACACAATAGATGTGTAAATCTTTGCAGTGCATTTTGCTTCTAGGAAAAGCTTTTAGGAAAGCACACATGCTTGCTCTACGCATACTCAAAACTCAGCAGATGTATCGTGATGAGTTGCCTTGATTTGGCTCCAGAATTAAATTATAGCCATCAGCACACACCCTGCCAAAAACAGGGTATGAAACTCTATTTAGCCCAACCATCCTGCTTTAGTTGCAGTCATGATTTTGTGTCCTTTGCAGAAATATTTCCTTCTAAAAGTGTTCTGCTAGTGTTGTTAATGTATTTTAAAAATACAGTAGTTGTTTTGTTGACTTGCAGGGCTTTCATCTCTCTCTTCGTAGGTTATTACAGCTGATTGGAACTCACCTGATGAAATGCATTTCACTGTGAAAGGCTGATTGATGAACCCAAATGATCTCACTGGGTATGTTTATTCTTGAGCAGCCCCTACCAAATCTCAGAGCTGGCTCCAAAGTGACTGAGCAGGGATTCCCGATGAACCTAATTCCAGAGCTGGGAAACATGGTGGTTCGTACACATTCCAGGTGATCCTGACATCTGCTTTTTTTTAAAAAAAAAATCAGAGTAATTTATTGCCAGCCCAATTGATGTTTAAATCAAAGTTTTCTTTAAGGTGCAGGATGAAGGAACCCTCATTAGCCAGTAATGTTGATTTTTTTTTTTTTT
>WBMY01006658.1:56530-73135 GCA_013397315.1 Donacobius atricapilla
TTTTCCCTCAGGACTAACTGAATCAGGGATGTGTCATCAAGAGCAAGAGCCAGCCTTTTTTTGTTTCAGCTTTACAGTAACTCCACAAAATAAGTGGGAATGGCAGGCTGTGTGTTGGTGAAGTGGGTGTTTATTCAAATTCTGCATTTCCTGGAAGCATCAGGTCAGGCCTCCTGGGACACTGCCATAACCCTGAACCGTTTTTGTGAGGGAATGTTAGAAATCAGTTGTGCACAACACCGGAAAAGCCGAAGCTGTTTGAGGTGACAACACATGCGTGGCCAAATGGCACACGGTGGAGCTGATCCTCTGCGAGAGCAGACCCTGGATGGAACACTGGCCATGCCCCATCCACGGGCAGGTGGGCTTTAGGATGGTTTCAGGCAGCAACAGCAGGGCAAACTGGGAGCCTAACCCACACTTTAAACACACGTTTTGCTGCACCGTGTGTAACTGGCAGCGCTCCTGCGTCTGAGCTCTTTGCAGCCCATAGGCTTCTCTCATTAATTCACTTCAGCATTGCAAATCATGCTTCCAGGGCTGGGACGACAGGTTCTCAAACCTGGGCTCGCACGACACAGTGAGAGCTTTATTTTATTTCAGTTTACGTGCCCCGAGTCCTCAGCAAAGGAACAAAGACGTATTTGGTGTATGGAGCTGTTTACAAACAACTCAAACAAAGCTTGAGCTGCTGGGTTTGCAAAGCACAAAGGCTCCAGTTCTGTATTGATGAAAAAAAAAAAAAACCAAAATCACTCTTGTCCTCACCAAAATAAGTCATTTTCAGAAGCTAATTCATAGGCTGAGAAGGTTAAGGTCCACTTCAAAGCTAATTCTGGGGTTGTGCAGCGTGTAAATCTTAGGAAACATACTGGAAGAAGTCAAGATATGAGTCATTCACACCAATCCATCAAGGCATTGTGGGAATCTACTTCTATAACCCTTGGGCTAAATGACTTTCTGAAGAAATTCCATTGAAAGCAAGTCACGGGGGACGGCTTTGGTCCTCCACATTTTTTTTCTTCTTTTCTTTTTTTTTTCTTCTTTCTTTCCTGCGTTTTCTTCATTGCTTCTGCTCTTGATTTCACTTGATTTTTTCTTTCTTGCTGTTTTGCTTTTCTGCTTGTTCTTTCCCACTTTTATTCGTTCTTTCTCTCTCCTCCTCTATTTTGTTCTCCGTTCTTTTCTTCCTCCCTTCTTTGAGCCTCAGTGCAATATGAACAAAGGATGGAATCAAGGTTTGGTTGTTGATCTGAGGGTCTAGTGTGACCTGGAGGGGGAGCTGAGGCAAATAAAATCAGTGCAGAAATGCACAATGAATGGCAGTGACGGACCACGGAGATTCCAACATGTGTTGCACCAGGCAAAGGATGGAAAACACAGCCGTGAAGTGACAATTTTAGCATTATTCTCCTCCCTTCCTATATGTTAGTCGAGGCAACTGACTGGGATTTCATTGCCATAAAATCAAGCTGTAAATGCAACTAGTAACTTCCCCTATCTCTACCACAAGTTCTATGCCACTTACTCTTATTTTTTACCCCTCCAGTCCTTCTGTTGTTTTTTCACCCTGAAGAAATGCATTTTAAGGACATCAAAACAATGAAATCTGATAAAAGTGCACTATGAGGTGTCTTCAGCTTTTATGAGGACTGACAGAAAAATATTGATGGAAACTATTGAGAGGAAAATTTAACTTTCAAATATCATTTCTGGTCCCCAGACAGTGTGCTTATTTTCCACAGAAAACTTAGTATTTTTTCCCTGAGAATGTAATAGTTTTAGAAGAAATGACAATTCTGATGACAGCTGAATAGGAACCATTTTATTTATAACCATGTTACTTTCCCTCTACCAAAAAAGCATAAAAACAACGTTTTCTGGATATTGTGGCCTGGAATTGGATCTAGAGTCCCTTGAAACTGTGAATGCCAAGGAAACCCAAATTCTTGTGAAGGTTTTTGTTGGCACATTTCAGAACAGGATCTTCCATTTATTGGATTTTTGAGAAATCAAACAAGGAAGCAACAAGAAAAAGAAATCCAACTCCCAAATATTTTTATTAAGACTTTTTCAACTACTTTGATATTATGCCATTGGGAATTTTCTTTTGCGAAATGAAACATGCAGCATCAGACATCTCAATTTCTTTGGTAACCTTTATCTCTGAGATGATGAAAATCATTGATGTACCTATGGGCATGATATATCTAACATCTGATTTACAGAGAAGTGAAGGCTGGCATCTCACCGGTTCTGCTTTATACTCTGAGCAAAACAGGATGAAATGTCAGTTAGTTTTCTGCTCTTGTAAACAAACAGCTCTTGCATCACCAGCTTTGTGCACTAATTTACATTTGTGCTGCATACGGCTGGAGATTATTACACATTAGGGCTAAATTAATTACTGACTGTAATTTATTTGTTAAGGCCCTCCTTCCTGGCATTGGGAGTGACTCCCTTTTCAATTGGAAACTCTGCTGGAAGTCCCAGACCTCTGTCACATCAGCTGCTGCAGCAAGCCAGCAGTGCCTCTTCTCTAACTCCCCCGCACCACAAAGATTCAAAATATCTTCAGGATGTGGTTGAATTCTAGTAGAACACTTGAAAAATGCCACCAAAAAATGTCTGGAGATTTTTTATTTTCCCCCCCCTGCAGAAATGAAGAACGTCCCTTGCCTTCCCACTTCCTTCTCAAGCAGCTGACAAAGTTTTACAGGGAGACTTTTCCAGAGGATTTTCAGTGTAGTCTATGACGATTCTTCTGCAGCTCTCTTTTGGAGCAGAGACTCTACAAGGGGTTTTCTCAGCCAGCCTCTCTCAAGTGCTGCCCAAAGGCTGTGTTTTGAAGAGAGCCACACTGTCAGCGTATGGGTGGTCTGCAAATACAAAGACAGGTTTTGTGGGCATGTTTCAGTCCCTTCCAAAATCTCTGCCCCCTCAGACAGTAGGCACCGTCCTGCCAGGTTTATTGTGAGACTCCGACTACCAGACCTGCATTATGAATATGGTTATGTAAGCATGCAGAGTACTGTTGGTGTTCAGCTCACACCAATGCTAGCAAACTGCTGTCAGTAAAATGTTTTGTCACTGGTGAAGGCAGTAGGAGAGGAGAAAAAGTTCTTGGGTTGCTAAACAACTTTCTAAGTTACTCAGTTCAAAAGAGTCATCTATGAAATTAAGACATTTTCCATTTTTTTTTCAAGTGGAAATTTTCAGAAATTAAATTATGCATACCAGTAGATGGCTGGTTTAAAGAAGTAGACTGAAATAGGACCATGACCCTCTGCAGAAATTAAATCACGTGAGAGCTCAGCTGCTGACCCATTTGCAAAAGAATACTGTCATTCTAGGAGAACACTTGGAGATGAACTTTCAGTGGTTGTAGAGCTTATTAGTGGCAATTTGGCTCCCCAAACATCAATATAGGTATAAGGACATCTGCATTACATTTTGTCTTAACCAGGCAATAAAAATTTAATAAAAATTATATCAACTAATATTATTAAAGGTTTTTGTCCCTTTTTATAATTGTTGTAAAAGTTCCTTCACCACTAGAAATCTGGTATCTTTTAATAATTTGCATTATTGTCCATCTGCTGGAAAGACAATATACCTAATGCCTTTTTGATGTTCTAATAATTAATTGCACCCAAATTTAGGGGTATCTTTGCTAAGATAATTTTCTTTTCTAACAATTGTGCAATATTATATATTAGGGCAGAGTCATGATATGAAAGCACACTTTTCACCGCTCTCAGGCCCAGGTTTGCAACACACAACCAATGCTACTTCTGCCAGATTTGATTTTTCTTCAACCTCTTAGGGCTGAAAGTTTGATTTCTGATAATCTGAAAAAGGTAGGCATGATGATACAAAAAAATTCTATGCTGCTACCCCAAACAGGAGTTGCAGACAATATCTGCTCAATTGCTTCTCATTTTATATGACAGGTAGTCTAGAACTCATTATTTGCACGGTGCTCTGTGCAGCAGAAGGGGGGGTTCATAATTGGAGTTTATCTTTGCTATTACGCCTTGCTTTGTGACAGAAGAATTAATAACTCTTCCTTTAAGCTTCACCTGCTTACAAATAAACACATGAGTTTATATTGTCAAGACAACAGCTTTTTTTTTCTCTCTTTTACCAGCATTACACAGATATTCCCAGCAGGGTGGAAAACACTGGCATTTAGTGAGGGAGATTTCAGGGAGGGACTAGAGAAACTCACAGAAGCTGGCTTATAAATATGGTACCTGAGATTTGAAATTCAGTTTAGGCAATTCCTAATCCACTGACCCAGATACACTAAAAGAGCAGAACATCGATAGGGTTTTGCAGTGGCTTTGATATTCTTTGTTCACACTGGTGGCCAGTGAAGGAGGCAAAGTTTCATTTAGTGAAATTCTCCCTTCCAACTTCTCCTCTGTGTAATTATTCTTCTGAAGCCACTTTTCCTTGGGATCTGGGTTTGCGCTTCGTATTCTGGAGAATTTAAATGTATATTATGGCCAAGAAAAACCACTCCAGTTCCAGAATTTCTTCTTCCTTCTGAAGTTATGTGCCAGGAGTGAGATTCTTCCTTTTGAGTTATAGCCCTTGAATCTATTTTGAGCTAGGAGTGTTACTATATGAGGTTTTGCAAGTGATTGAACAGAATGCAGCACAGTGAGCCAGGTCCGTTCTGTTCCTGCAGAAAGCACAAAGAGAACATTGACTTGATTGCATTATCTTAAATCAACATAGGACTGTGGCTAATTGTTTTGAGATATTAGTTCCACGGTATCCCACAGTAGAAGTTTAATGATTCCCATGAACGCAGCACCTTGTAAGTATTGAAAGAGCTGGAGACATGACAGGTGACACATTGTCCTGTGCTGCACTAGGTGTGGAAATAATTACTTTGCCACGCAGAGGACAAACCAGAAATTGTGCAAGAGCAATTAACTAAATCCTGCCTTCAGAAGAATCTGTAGACACACCTTGCTCTCTGCAATGAGATCAAAGAGCTCCAGAAATATGTTTGCCAGGGCCTCTGCAGAGCATTATCCCCAGATCACCTGGAATGTGAGTGACATGGCAGAGATGTAGTCCTTGCTGGCATTTCCAAGCTCACATCTGGGATGTCATGCAGCTCACATTTGTGTCTTTAGAGAAATTCAGTTGCAATAGAAAGCAACAAGAGCAACCTTCTGTTACTCAGTGGATCCAGGACTAAGCAGAACCACAGCACTTTGTGTTATCTGAGTAGTCCTGCCTGGCACCTTGTTATTCACTTTACTGTCTCTCAAATTTAGTTTACATTTATTGACCTGCCTTTGTTTCTTTGTTTTGAATTACAAAAGCATTTATAAAATCCTTGGCTAGGTAGGTATTCTTTGTGTCTGTAATGGGTTAAAGTTCGTAACCAGGCAGAAGCAGCAAAAAATTGTAGTGGTTTCACATTCACCAAATTTGTTTCGTTAAATTTAGTGTAGTGGTCTATCTTCCCGCCATGGAATAGGATTAGAAGAAAGGCAAAACAGGCTTAACTTAAAGACAGAAACAGATTTATTAACACACACTAAAGGGCGAACAAGAAAACCCATGAAATCTTTTTAAAAGCACTCCCCTCCCCCCTCCCAACAATTTACTTTTCCACAAAACAATGTATAGAGACAGAAATCAGAACTTTAGGTCAGTACCACTTAAAGAATAGTCTTTCATTCAGTCTTTGAGAGAGACAAGTCCCTCCTGGTTTTGTTCTGGTAACTTTTCACAAGAGACACAGTCTGTTTGTGGCTTCNNNNTTTCCTGCCTGGGCCTGCGGACAGCCACACGGTCTCAGCCACGGCATCTCTGAAAGCCTCAAATCCTCGAGGTGTCGAAAAGCTCAGAAAGGGCGCCCGGATCTTCTCTCCCCTGCAGCCCTGGGTCTCATGGGGTGGGTCTGGCCCAGCCTGGGCTCGGTGCTGCTCTCCGGGGCCCCGGGGGGATCATCTCCCTGGGCCCGGCCGGCGGCGAGGGGCAGGCCGTAGGAGGGCTGGGTGTCAGCAGCCGCGGCTGCCCTTCCTCTGCCGGCGTCTGCCGGGCTCGGGGACCCGGCTGGGCTCCGGCCAGGGCCAGCCCCGGCACGGCCCCGGGGGCGGCAGGGCCTGAGCTGAGACCTGCTGCTCCCCCTGCTTCCATGTTACCTCATGGCAGGCCCGCAGCAGGAAGGAAGCGTTCCCAAAATCCCACCTGTATTTAACCCCTGTGTCCCAGGGGTGCACACTTGTATCCAACTGGCCAACCTGGCTGTCAGTTTTAAAGCAGATCACCAATTGATTTTTACCATTCATACCAAAACAATACAGCGTTTCAAGACGCAGCTGCCTTTTCAAGGATTCCCAGCTACCTGCCAAATACACTGGTCTGTATTGTGTAGATCTTTATATGTGTTCCAAATGTAAAGGAATAAGCTTCTGGTGTGTAGCAGTTACAAAATAAAACACAGAAAACAACACCTCTAGTAGAACAATGTGAATAAAATACTCCTAAGATTTTACAGGATTTTACTTAAATATGTATTTTATTCCTCTGCAGATTTTATCAATATTATACGGTGAAAACACTAAGCCACATTAACAAAAGACAATGAGGGTAGTAGTAGGCCTTACTAATAATTCTAAGGAAAAACAATTGTAATTGTCATTTTAGGCTCTAGGTGTCCATAATCAACCTCATATAATACCCTGGACAATGATGGTTCCATTGTGTTGCATCCTTTGGTTA
Organism: Donacobius atricapilla; assembly: GCA_013397315.1. Classification (NCBI taxonomy): domain Eukaryota; kingdom Metazoa; phylum Chordata; class Aves; order Passeriformes; family Mimidae; genus Donacobius; species Donacobius atricapilla. The sequence goes on from WBMY01006658.1 coordinate 63,284, forward strand.
CAATTAACAGAGAACTCATGGAGGCATAACTGGGTAGGCAAAAACCCAACTTGTGCTACAAGATCTGGGTTTAATTTTGGGGGTCTACTGTACTAAAATAAAATAAAATAAAATAAAATAAAATAAAATAAAATAAAACCCCTGAGTCCTTAGCACTGGGTAAGTTTGACTAAGAGTCCCTTAAACTCAGTCACAGATTCCACTCCTTTACAGTGCCAGCCACAACTCTCTCTAAACACCTCGGGCCATGCAGGGCTCTCAATTTTCAATGCATGGGTTAGAATTTCTCCTTCTCACCAGGCACACGCTGCTCTATTTTCCCTCTGGCTGGCATAAATTTAAATGTTTACAGAAAATCTCCTTTCTGCTGGAAAAAAAGAAGAAGAAGGAAAAAAAGAAGGGTCTTTTTAATGAAACAAAAATGAAATCCAATCTACACTCCCAGGCTCATTTCCGAAGCAGGTCATATTCACCTGCTAAAAACTCACCTCTTTTGCAACCAGGAATGGTCAATAGCATCTTTTTCTTACCTGTCACTTTTATTTTCTTAATTTTCCTTTCACTTGTCCACAGATGCATCCAGGCTGTTTCAGTCCTAGTCTTTTCCTTCCTCCACAGGTGTGGAATAGTCTCACATTGCAAGCTGCTGGTTCCCTTTCCTAGTGGGAATAGATGGTGCTATTAAAATAGCAGTGGATTTAAAAAAAAAATTTGAGTACTAAAATTCTTGCTTTGACAAAACCATAAATGGAAAGTGCTATCAGTTTTTCTTTTCTATCTGTGCTTGTCTCTAGGAAGGAGATCCTTACCTTCTTAAAATATTCTTGCGCAAATGTCAGCAAATCAGAGATTTATCTACAATCAATCTGCAGCTTCCCATTCAGTACAAAGTGGCTCACTTGCCCATGACATTCAAAGAACTAATTATTTCAGGAGTTAAACATAGGTGTTAACCGAGATAATTGCCTTATCAAAGTGTAAATTGACCAAAGTCACTTTACAATAATCACGATTGTCAAAGCAGATCATCACATTGACATCAGAAAGGGAAAGTGATGCTGACAGAAATCGTGTGCCCTCAAAAAAAAAAATAAAAATTGAGTGACTTCTGATTGTGTGCTGATAAGAAATGGGACTCAGGATTCTTTAGGACAGACTCATAAAAACAACGGGGCATGTAAAGTTACCAGATCCCTGCAAATTTGGACAAAACAAGGGCTTCTGAATGCTTCTCATGATTTCACCACAGGTTTTTATTGTACTATAACAAAACTCTACACTCTTCTAAATTAAAACCTTCATGCCTGCTGATGTCTCATTCAGTGAAGCCTTTACCATGAGGAATTAAAGTGTTCATGACTTACACTCACCGACAGTGTCCTGAAAGGGGGAGGATTTTTGTTGTTGTTTTAAGATGTGCGAGATGCGGAACCAAGGGCAACAATACACAGATGTTAAACATAGCCAGCAAAAAAGTCAATTAACTGAGCTTTGAGTAAAATTAGGAAGACAGGTGTGATCAAACAGTTATTCTGCCACTCATCTTTCCCGTCCATTTTCCTGCCTTCATGATATTCCATCCTTTGATGTGCCTGGAAACATTTTTCCAGCAGATTAAGCAAGATTTGGCTTAAAATCAATGCAATTTAACAGGGGGAGCAAACTGAATTAAGGTGAACCATGATGAGAAGGCTTTGATGAAGTCTAAATATGAATTTAGTAGCTTGAACATTTAATAACCCCACCTGTTTTGGAGAAAAATAATAAATAAATAAGAATTAAAAAAAAAAAAGAGGCAACTAAAACCAAACAAAAAACCCCGCAAGCAAATCAAATTAAAACATAGACTGCCCATGTAAAACAACACAAGCACTGTGGAAAAGATAAAGAACCATCCCTGAGACCAGAGCTAATTTGGGTAATGAGATCAAAATTTAGAGTCCTTATGCATAGAAGATACTGACCTTAACTTGTGTAAAGCATTACCTACAGGGGCTACTTGCCCTGCATTTACTTTAATCTTCACCTTAATTAATGTACATCACTAGCAGAAGGTATAAGTTGTTCTTTGATTTCCAAAAAAAAAAAAAAGAAGAATCTAAAAAAATTGTTAAGGGATCAGGCCTTTTTTCAGGCAAATCAGGCACCCTCATTTCCTTGCTCTAATTTTTCCTCAAAATTCATTGGGCTTTTTCAATTATTCCAAGGTCAAGAAACCCCCACAGAGTGGATGCTTACAGTGAAGCAAAGGAAACAGGTGTGTTAGTGAAAAGCAAATGGGATGCCTTCAATTGTGTCAGATAACTGAGATGTATCCATTACTGTAAATATTTTTTTTTAAATGAGGCCACAGGCAGGGAATTTGCTCAAAAATCAGTAATTTGCCTTAGGTTTCCTGCTGCCAATAAGAGCAGCATCTCCAACCATTCCAATGAGCCACATGGCCTTTGCAAGGGCTCAGGATAACAATTACATCTCTGACAGGTTCCTGCCAGGTTTTTAATTCAGGTCAAATGGGATTGTAATTTTTTTTTCATGTATATTTCCTCCAAAGGCAAATAGCATTTTACCAAAGAAACAAGAGAGAGAAAGGAGAGAAAGCCCAAAAATATACTGCACAAAATTTTTGTTAGGTTATTTCTTAAAAGATATTGTCCATAGCAGCTTAAAATGAATTTGTTGTATTTAAGAATTCCAAGTGGTAAGGAATGTGCAGCAGAAGACAAGGTAGCATGGAAATAAAGTCTGAATTGTGTTCTATAGCTTAGTCCCTAAGTACCCAAGGAATCTCTCCCTCAAAAATCTGCAATCTTGGTCAATCTTCAAGTGCTTACTGAATTTCATCATATGTCATCTGACTCACTGAACTTCCTCAGGAGAGGGCTACCTTTCTTTACTTTTTTATTTAGTATGTTTATATTTTGCTAAGACTAAAATTTGAAACATAAAGTTCCTAGGAGTTTTTCCACCTTTGGAAGAGTAATCCACATTCCAGAACATCTCCAGTAATAATACCAGGTTACAATGCTAAAAATCTTAATTTCTGAAAGTCAAATTTATATGAAACTCAAGTACATAAAACCATACATGTTCGTTTGGACAGGGAAAAATTGTGTCCACGTTTAGTTTTATAATCAAAGAATTGCAAAAATACCAGCCCACCTGAGTTCTATACTGTTCTAGTAACAAAGAGAAATATAATACAAAAATTTGAGGTTTTTTCAGCTGCATGGAAATGCATGAATGTGTCTTCCACCATACCCAGTGCATCAGAGTTTCATCCTTTTGTTCCCATCTCAAATATAAAAATTTTTAGTTGAACTTTATCCCGTGTTTTGGAAAGTGATCTGTCCTTGAGGTGGAATTTCAGGTGATGGAGATTACAACCGGTTGGGGAAAAAAAAACCTTAGAAAAAAGTCTCAAATGAAATATCGGAGTTCAGATTTCTTCTGCTGAGATTGAGAACTCAAAGTCTCAAATTATTGCATAAGAGGAAGTTTCAACCAGTCTTAAAAACAATAGGATGGAGATTGGGTGTTAAGCACCTTGTCTTTAACAGATTTTTTTTCTTGCAGAAGAAGACTAATATACCTTTAAAGAAAGTTCAGATGGGGGGAAAGGAATGAACATTATCCAAATGTTTTTCCACAAAATTAGCAATCACTGCAAAAAGAAAAACTCTCACTGAAGAAAACTTTGTTATCTGTTAAAAACAAACAAACCAACCAACCTTTGACAGGTTCTTTCAGTAGTTAATTAATCTTATTTCTAATTTACATTTAAATTTAATTTTTCTATAACCCGCTGCCAGATAATCATCCCTCTCTTTGCTTCAGAGTCAGGGAACTTCTTCTATCAGGCCCTGTAGGTGCTGTTTCAGATTGTAATCAAGTCATATTTAAGATTCTCTTGCTATAGCAACCACAGTTCTAAATCTAGTCTTTTACTAGAGAAAAACTTAAAAAAAAAAAAGAAGTCAATTATCCTCTTTAAAGGAGATAAATGTGGTTTTGAGAATTTTAGTCAAGGAACCGGTGAACAATTCACTGAGATTCTATTGGCATCATTTCCCTAATATCTGTAGATAATTATCTTCACTTTTAAACCAAGCACTTCTCTGTGTAGAGAACATAATAATGTAGTTCTTAATCTGCACTTAAAATATCTGTTTACACAGTCGCCAGAGTGACGGTACCACACTTACAAGATGAACCAAACCTTTCATTATCCTTAATAAAACAAGAATTTGTTTAAAGAAGACCTATTGTGATGTCTCACTGTGCTCTGGAAGGAAACAAAAGAAAAAATGACAATTTTTTAAAGTAAGTTTGACAGGAAAAACATGTTCAGCAAAGAAGTGTCTCTTATTTAAAGAGCTCAAATTGTGAACAGACTGCTACTAGTATTTGCAGCTTTCATTTTCTGATGTGTCTCATTCTTCTATAAATATCAAAGGTATCTCCTTTAAATACTATTTCAAACTGGTTGTAAGAAAAGCTTTGTCTCTTGCAACTCATGAGATAGGGAAAAAACACTCAATCAAACTGCTTCTGGTCTGTTTCTCTTTTTAATTCCTGTTTCATGCTGGGATTATGAGGGAGATAAAAAATGGAATTCCTTCCTGCAGCATCTTTTCTATGCTTTGTAGAAATATAGAACTATACTTGTATAGAACCGGGGTAGCAAAAAATTTTTGCTTGGTTTGTGTGTGCAGCTTTGCCTTGCTTGTTAAATCGTCTTTATTTTGATCCATTTTTCTTGATTTTGCTCATCTGATTGGCTTCTCTTACCATGCCACTGTGGGTGGGTGGGGTTGGGTAAGAGGAGGGCTGGTGAGTTGTTGGTCACTCGCGTACTTGAAGAGAGAGCTCGTGGAGACTGCTTTGCCATCCTCTGACTCTGCAATTGGCCTTGCCATGCACTGGGCCCACACGGGAAGTGAAATCCATTAACAACTCAGATTTAACCGCCCAAACCCTCTCCCTGTGGGATGCTGAGGCTTGGCCACGTCAGATTCCAGCTACTCAGGCTCACCTGGGCAGGCAGAGCAAACAGCCCTGAGCAGGTTTATCTCCTGCCCCGTGCCATTTGCACAAAGCTGGTCAGAGCTGCGCCACCAAACAAGCGTGGGCTGGTTTGTTTCCTGGCAGGGTGACCACAGTTCTAACTCACCTGGAATGAGAATGTGGAGGGTGATACGGTGGGCAAGGAAGCTTGGTCTGAAACAATGAAGAGGAGAATGTGTATTGCCTGAGGTTCACAGGAAAACTGAAGCACCCAAAATAGAAATAGTTCAGCGCAGGGTGTAACAGTGTCCAATGGGCAGTGCTAGAAGAGCAGCAGCGCACACCAAGCACATTGCTTTTCTGAGGCATTTACTGCTCTCTCACATTACCTCACTGCCTTGTTGAAATTCAGCTTGCCCCTTGGGACTAAGAGAGAGCTTGTCAAGGGTAAAGCACTCCGAGTGCTGAGAGCGCTGCCCCTCACTGTGACAGTACCCAGAGAGGCACTGAGGAGCAAAACCCCATTTCTTCCCCTTGTGCAATGTCTATTACATGCCTTTCCCCCTCACCTCTTCTCTGGCTGCTGAAAGTGATGATATCCCACAAACCTAGAATTGCTTTGCTGAATTTGCAGATTCCTGTGTTTGCCTTTTTTTTTTTTTTCCCCTCTGTGTGTGTGTGTGGTGTTGCTTTTTTCTCCCCCCTCCTCTGTGTGTGTGTGTGTGTGTGTGTGTGTTTTTGGTGATTTTTTTTGGTTTTGTTTGTTTTTGTTTGTTTGTTTGTTTTTTCCTTTTTTTTTTTTTTCCTGTCTCATATGATTTACAGCTTCAGAACACTATCAGAAACCCCACAACCTGTTTTCTGGAGGACTCTGTTCGAACACATCTCTGGTGTCCCTCCTTCAGTTCTCTTGAAGGGCAGTTCACGATAAGACTGCAATGCCTTCTGCCTCTGATAGTCTCACCAGTTCTGGAAATGGTCTTGTCCTTTCCCAAGAGATGATTCAGAATGGGTAATAGATCAGATCCAGTCTTTTCTTACTTTATGCCTAAAAGAATTTCTTGTTCAGCTGCTAAGTGCTATAGTCCTCCATACTTCTCTATAATTTTCTCCCTGGGAGCTAAACCTTTCTGATACCATTCCAATTACCTGTGCCCTGGAATAATTAATGTGTAGAATAATCATTGGTCAATGGAAACTACTAACAGGAAGGAAATAGTTAATTCCGTGTGAATTCATGGCAAGGCAAAGAACAAAAATTACCTAGGAAGTACGGCCAAGTAGTTGAAAGTAGATGGAAGTTTTGCAGGTTTTGAAGTCACTTTAGGTTTTGTTTATCTCTTCTTTCTAGCCTTTTGATTTGGTTTTGCTTCCTTTTTTTTTTTGTTGTTGATTTTTAAAAACTTATTATTTATTCCTTTTATTAAATATACACTAATTTACACATCATACTTACCTATTTATCTTTCTGATTCAAGAAAAATCTTTTTAATGTGACCTTCCCTCCTTCCTTCCTTCCTTCCTTCCTTCCTTCCTTCCTTCCTTCCTTCCTTCCTGTTTCTCAAATGCAGCAAAAAGCTTTGGCTTTTTTTTTATTCTTTTACTTTTCATTCTCTTTCTTCCCTCTTCACTTTTCCCTTTTCTGTACTTTGAGCACAATAGATCCCCAGAAAGCCCAGCATATTTTACAGTAACTGGTAATAAGTACGTATTTTGTGTCAAGATAGAACAAAAGGGATTAGTATTGATTGTAAACTCCAAAATACTGGTGATGATTTTTCCTGTATTTATTTACTCTAACTGATACTTAGGTCCAAAGAGAAACTAGTGGGTGGAGTAGAAATGACCACAAAGTAAGACACAATTCGTCCCAACTGCAAAAAGACTTTTTATCAACACATTTAAATTCTGTCCGTGCTTGTATTCCTGAAAGCAGACTTGAATTACTTTATTTTTTTGCTTCTCTAAGCAAAAAATGTGTCCCAAGGTAAATCATGAATGACAGTGGCTATATGGGTTCAAAGCAAGTGAAAAGAACTTTAAGGATGTGAATAAACAGAGGTTTTATGCTGGGGGAAGCTGTGGAGTGCGAGAGCCATCCAGAATAAAAGCAGCTGCGCTATGGTTTGAGCGCTGATGGACTGCATGGCATTTTTCAGCATCATGTCAATTCTTCTTCTGAAATTCCTCTCCTGATTCCAGGCCATTACAGACGTGGCATACTGTAAACCTTCTAGAAAGAAGAAAATCCAGGAAAAAAAATGAAAAATTAAAACATGCTCCACAGCATGTTTTAAGACTCGCACAGCCCTAATCCCCTTGCTGGGCTCAAACTGGTGTCCGAGAAAGTTGATCCAACTGAAGTTTTTGCAGAGTGGATGTCAGCACAGAGAGCCAGGTGATGTGGAATCCTGGGGGCTCAAATAACAGAACAGAAACACTGCAGAAAATCTTAGCTGCAGGTCAGAAAACGACACAGCTCCTGTTGCTGCACGGGATTTTGTGACCCACAGCTTAAAAACCACACAAACACACTGTAAATTTCATAGGTGGTGTGATGATATTCAAGACCTGAGCATCCTCATGAGACCCTAACAAAACCCACCCCCAAACACTGGGCTAAAAAGGTTGGCTTGCAGCCTACAGAAATGAAATGCTAAGCTCTTGACTTGAAATTGCATGCTGTGTCATAACAGGGTTGAGAAGGAAACACAATTTATCAAATTCCAGCTGCCAAGAAAAAGAAATGCCTCCAAAAGACACATATATAATATATAGGGCAGGTCTGTGATGAAGACTGGTGTTCCCCCAAACACATTCTGTGATAGCAGTGCCTGAAAAATCTCCAGCTGTTTATATGAAACATGCTAAGGGCTGAAAAACCTTCATGAGAGGTCAGATAAAGTACTTCACAGAACACTTGATATTCCCTAAACCAGGCTGTTAGCAAGATCCCTGCTTGAAATGATGAGGGTTCCTAAACTACTCTAGATCTGATCCCCCCAGGGACGTTCCATTTTAAGTGAAAAGATATACAAATATTCTTAACAGCCCTCAGTAATCTTTTTGGGCTTTCTAAGCCTTCTGCATAACCTTTTTTTTTCTTTTTTTTTTTTTTTCCTGCGTTAAAAAAAGAAAAAGGAGTTCATGCAAAAAACGGCCAAAAGATACAGCTCCTTTGATGGACATCTTTAAGCTTCTACAAGGAGCAGCATTGGCAAAATTCCTACAGCTGCAAGGGACCACTGTGTGTGATTTAATCTGGATCACGATAAACTGGTTTTACTCTGGAGTGATGGAGAAGTTTCATGTGCCAGTTTAGCCTAAGGGCTGTAGTGCTTGAAAGAGGGGAAGAAAAAGAATATCAACTGCATAGAGAGGCCCACGACAGGTTTGGAGCTTGGAAAGTTTTTTTGTTTAGGAGTTTGTGTTCTGCACAGACCCAGCAACAAAGAGTGAGTCTGTCTTAAAGACATCTCTCCATCTTCAGAAGTCTGGGTGCATCCAGCTTGGAAGTGACACAGGAGTTTACATTAACCTGGGTGCATTAAAATTCACTGTGAACAAAAGGCAAGCTCTAAATTCTGCGCAGTTTTAACACTGGTAATTTATTCTGAGCACCGGTTTGACTGAGGCTATGAAAAAGTTTATAAATAGGCATTACCATTCCTCCAAGAGTTAAAATAATAATTAAAAAAATTAAAAAGGAAAAAAAAATAGTGTGCATTTATGTACATATATTTGTATTTATAGTTAGTAATGCAGATTATCCACCCTTACATTCCTGAGCCTTTCTGTTCTTGACCCACTGTTTGTTCTTCATCCTTCAAACTATCTTCTGAGAAGATTAAAAAAAAAAAAAAAAGGNCTGCCAGTGGAACAAAATACAGTCCAAAATAAGTAGTTATTTTTCATAACTATTTAGATTCTCCATAGTGTGGTGGTGAAGGATTCACCGTCATGCTCTGGTTCTTGCTGGCAAAAAAATGATTTACCACATTGGCGCTGTTGAGGAGCTCCCGTGTCTGCAGAAACGAATCTGAAATTTCACAGGAAAAGCATTCCTTTGTAATGCTGCACCAGTTTTGTTTTGGTTACAGCTGAAAAAGCCAAGAACTGTGGCCCTGGCAAGAAAATATCTGCCCACATCCCAGGGTAGGAACCTCTCAACTCGGGGCTCACTATCACTTGAAAGGCAAAATTAAGTTGACTTTTCCTTCCTTCACATGGACTCTGCCTTGCCCGTTCTTGCCAGGGGCACGGTGAGGCTCCTCTCAGCTTAGCTCCTGTTCTGCACTGTTGCACTCACCCAACAAAAGAAGTCATCAAAGCCATTATATTGGCTGAATCACTCCTTGGCTGGATGCTGGTGTGGTCACGTCTCTTGAGCAGGTGCTGACAGACCTGAACTCATTCTGCCTGCCTTACCCCTCATTCCTGCCTGGGTGAAAGCCAGGTCCAGTCTAGAAGCTATTTTATAGCAGTTTTTAATTTATTTTCTATAGATAATAGGCACTTCCTGCAGGTTTTCGAAGGAAATATGGTTATCATAAGGTGGAAACATTCTTCAGGCAATGGACAAAGCCAGTTGTCACACAGATGAGACATCTTCTGAGCCTAAACTAAGATAGGACAGAGGTGCTTCCAATGCCAGGAATTCCTGACAGCCACTCTGGAGCATCACAGCTCCTGCAGTTTTTCTCACCTTTGTGCATCACACAAACCACAGTGAGAATCCTATGAAGTCAGGCTTTCTTCAAAGCTGTGTGGCATCCAAAAATGCCCTGAAAGCTGCTGGGGCTTTGTGGTTTTGAACTCCCAGGAGGCAGCGCCTCCCTCCCAGCT
>WBMY01006658.1:73542-105994 GCA_013397315.1 Donacobius atricapilla
TTAGTCCTTCAAACTATCTTCTCAGAATATTACAAAAAAAAAAAAAGGCCTGAAACATTATGGACACCTTAAAAGATATATTTGTATCCTGAAGAAAATCCCATGCTTTCCAAGGTTTCACTGATGAACACAGAAAATTTACATCTTGTGCTTTGAGGTTAGAGCTGCCTTGACTGAATTTTTTACACTGTGTACACAGAAAGCTGATTTATTTTTATTCAATAAATTATTTGTCTTTAAAAGTATTCCAAAATATATCCTTGTCATCCCACAATATACTTTTGGATAACAAAGTGCCCTACCAATTTTTTTTTTTTAAATTGTCAGGACCTAACATCATCACAAAAGTTGTATATTACAGTATTTCCACGCACAGGGGAAAAAATGGGTACTATTTAGCTAAGTCAATAACAGTATTTTCAATTAAATAGACTACCATGTCNCTCCTCTCAGCTTAGCTCCTGTTCTGCACTGTTGCACTCACCCAACAAAAGAAGTCATCAAAGCCATTATATTGGCTGAATCACTCCTTGGCTGGATGCTGGTGTGGTCACGTCTCTTGAGCAGGTGCTGACAGACCTGAACTCATTCTGCCTGCCTTACCCCTCATTCCTGCCTGGGTGAAAGCCAGGTCCAGTCTAGAAGCTATTTTATAGCAGTTTTTAATTTATTTTCTATAGATAATAGGCACTTCCTGCAGGTTTTCGAAGGAAATATGGTTATCATAAGGTGGAAACATTCTTCAGGCAATGGACAAAGCCAGTTGTCACACAGATGAGACATCTTCTGAGCCTAAACTAAGATAGGACAGAGGTGCTTCCAATGCCAGGAATTCCTGACAGCCACTCTGGAGCATCACAGCTCCTGCAGTTTTTCTCACCTTTGTGCATCACACAAACCACAGTGAGAATCCTATGAAGTCAGGCTTTCTTCAAAGCTGTGTGGCATCCAAAAATGCCCTGAAAGCTGCTGGGGCTTTGTGGTTTTGAACTCCCAGGAGGCAGCGCCTCCCTCCCAGCTCCCGCTCTCACATTTCTTAGCTCTGCTTGCCGGAGACACTTTTGGGGAAAGGTGTTTTGTTTTGCAGGTGGCACACAGGCTGTCGTAAAAGCAAACACAAATGCTTGCAGCCTGTAGGTGTAAAGAGGAAACTGGGGTGGTAATGCCTCGTAAGAGAGTCCTTGGCTATCCTCTGAGCCTGCTGGGGTGTGATGAGGGGAGGCAAAGGCACCTACTTGTTAAACAGACCGGCAGTCCTGCCTTTTGTGCTCTTTAGTTGTGTCTCTCATAATTTATTTCTTTGTTTTCTTTGTTTTCTCTCTGTCCCGTTGGAAAATGGTAGAAAATACAAACCAGAAGGAAAAGAAGCTCGTGCCCTTATTTGACCACCCACAGCATGCACTCAGTTTTGAATTAAAGGAATACTTTTTATGTCCAAGAGCAAGTGGGAAAAACAATGGTTTTTCAGTAGCTTGAGATGAAGGTTGCACTTTGTCTCTGACTCCAGGAATTAACTTTTTGAAAACACTTCAAAATATTATCTATTTTAACTGCAATATCCGTCAGGTGATTGGGTTATGACCCTTCTACAGCTTGTACATTGAGCAGTTTCATATGTGACAGCCCCACAGTGGAAATTGCACATCTCCAAGCGCATTTAAAACCACTGGCCTGTTGCTGTCACACCATGCCTGCTCATGCTGCAGAGGAAAAACCCCTAACACTGGTATTTTTTGTAAAATTCAAGAATTTATGTAAGGGAGTATGGGTTAATTCGGAGGTGCATGGGATGAAATTCAGATCCCTTTTATCAATACTTCCTTGCAGGAGGTAAAGGAGGAGTGTGAGAGGCACCAAGCTTTTTCTTATCCCAAAACGAGACAAGTGTTTCACTGGGCACCACTGGAAAAGGTTTTTCTCTCTGCCTTGACTCAGCAGCAGATTCTGCGGCACGTATTTCCCAGAGGAGAGATGTGACTCCAGGTGTGGGGCAGTATTAGAGATGGGCTCATGCAAACGCTCTCAGAGGAGCGTCACAGGAAATTCGCGGGGCCAAGAACTCCATGCTGAGCCAGTTCAGGTCTGTGCTGGAGCTCACAAACTCAGACTGACCTGATCTGTGCAGTTAGCTTAGAAATCTGCACAAACCAGGAAAAACTGCTGCCTGACCATTTTTTTCAGTGATGTCACTGTAAATCGTTGCTGGAAGTTCACTTATAGTGTGTGTCTCTGGCTGTTCCTGTGGAAGACAAGGTCTTTTCATGCACAGGAGGAAATAGAGGACAGACGCTCCTCCTGCTTCCCTCGGCGCACCCTGCAGTCCTGTCACTAAAGCGTATTGTGAGGGTCTTCCCTGTGTGGGAAGCAGAGGGTGTTGGCTGGTGCTGTTTCCAAAGCAGACTCCATTATCCCTCCACAGATCCCTGCTTTGAGGTACTCCAGGATCTGACCCTGGCTGTCTTCTCCTCGTGTTCTGCACTCTGCAGATGCTCGTGGTGCATTTACAGAAGTAGGAAAGCATCAGCAGGAGAAGCAGCAGAAGTTAGGGCCTCAGGCAGACACATTATGTTGATAAGCATGATTTTTCTCCTTTTTATTTTTGCTGCTTTACTTCATGTATTCAAACATATTTTTACATAAAATTCCCTCAGATGCACTCAGGATGTAGTTATTTACCTCTGTGGGTCACTGTGACCAGGAAAGTGACCTTCATACATCTCCCTTGATTAAACACAGACAATTTTGGTTTGAATACACTGAAAAAATAGAAAAATACAATGAAATATGGAACATATTTAGGAAAAAAAGTACCATTTCTAAATTACAAATTTTTCAGCTTTGCACGTGTATACTAGAAAACAAAGAAAAAGTGAGAATTGTCTAAGTTTTTAATTCAAAGTTTTGAAGGCACTATCACAAATATTCCATATGAGGTACTGGACAGTTTTGCCTGCACAAATTTTCTCCAGCCTTCCATAAAAAAAAAAATGTGGATTTTCATGAGCCTCCCTTCTCTGGAAGCTATTCCAATATTTCTTTAAATAATGTTTAATTTGGGTTTTTCCCCCCTAAAATGTGTTTTTACTGCCTATTTATTCATCACTCCCGTGTTTTTAACAATCTGATATGAAGATAAATTCTCACAAATATGTGATTGTCAGAGATTTAAGAGGCTGTAACTGCTTTTTTATGCTGCAGACACAAGAGAAATCATCCAGGTTTTTTAGACTGTCAGCGAGGCACATCATCCTGTTTTGACTGTAGCAGCCTATTTCCATGAAAGGGCTCGGGAGGAGTTCTCTGATGCCAGACATGTTGTTTGACGTGCACAATGCCCTGTGGTTTGTACATTTTGAATATTTTGATTATGAGTCCCTAGGCATGGCGCCAATGGCACAAGTGTTGCTTGGACGTGTCTGGGCTGTTCCTAGTGCTCCTACATTCACCTGGGCCCATGCAGTGTCACAAAAATAAAATCTCAACACACTGACAATTTCAAGATAAAGAGTAAGCTCTCCAAATGTGTAAACTTTTTTTTTTTTTTTAAATTATTATTATTGCATGAATGTCCTTCTGCAATATTTTTTAGGTTTTGGAATTGTTGCAACTCCCTGAGTTGGTTTTCTCATGGAATAACTTCTTCAAAGCTCTGTGTGAGGCAGTGCCAATACTGTAGGAAGCAGGAGGAGACTCTGTCGCCTATTTCACTTGCATTTAGAGAAGATCTTGTCTTTCACAGGAGCAGCCAGACAAGATATAAGTGAGCTTCCAGCAATGATTACAGTGATACAATTAAACGTTTCTTATTATAATAAAATAGTCTGTGTAAACATGATTAAATGATCCCATATCACGTGTTGTTACTGATCAGCATATTTGGTTACTGTAAAATTCTTGTTGTTATTGTTAATCATTTAAAAAGATGTTAACGCATAAGGGTGACTGCAGAGCTTTCCTTCCTTCACAGCTATTCCAGAATCCTACCTCAATACCTCATTCAGTGAAAGCCTTGTGGCTCACGTTTCACCAATAATTGCATATTATTTACTGTGTCTTAGGATCACCGTTGAAGACATAACCCTAGAAATAATCGATACTGGAAGATTAGAGTGTACCTCACATCACAATAAAACAGGACTTTTATAAAAAAACCCAAACTCTCTTTTAAAAGACAGTACATGGGATGGTTTTTTTTGCTTAGTGTGGAGGGAGTCCCACTCTGCTCTGACACAGGGAGCCACGGCCCCGGCTTGCTCCGGTTGTTCCTCTCCAGATCAAGAATGTGTCAGAGGGATCTGACTTTCCCACCAGTAGGTGAACCTTAGTCACCGACCCAAACAAAAGGGGAAGGCAGCACTCTGACACTTTTGAAGAGAAAATGGGGGGGTTAATCTGCAGATTGGAGATAAATCCTTCTGCCAAGGTTTTCATTTTGTTTAGGTTCTGCACTTTGGTTTGCTGTCAGTGCCTCATCCTCTCTCCCTTGCCCATTCTTAAGGAGGGATAATATGCACTATTATGCTCAGATAAATTAAATCAGCACAAGGACGAGCATTCCACAGGATTAGCCTTGGGAAAGAGTGACTAAAGCCTGGCTTTATTCCAAAAGCTTGAAGTGCTCTCACTGCCCCGGAGATGTTAGCTCCTACCTGTTACATGCCTGCAGCACAGGCTGCCTGGCTGTCGGTTTCTGAGATGTAAAATGCCACGCAGCAGGCATTTAACCCATTGTGGATTAAATTAAGACTTTGCAGGTTCTGTCAGAAACAGTAATTTTTGTATAACACAAATAAATATGTTCACATACACAGAAGAGGGAGCCTAGGGTGCTAAGAATGTTTCTAACCTCAGTTAGCTTGTGTAGAGGGGCCAAGGATCTTCATCAGGCAGGACTGGGGGGATGTCAGGGTATGGCATTTTGTGTCTAACCTCACTGACTAGTTCTGTGCCCTCTCCGAAATGAGGGGATGTCATGTGTGCACTTACTGTAACATCACCAACACACCTGATAGGAGTTCAGGCCATGAAAAGATACTGAGCAGCAGAATTTAAGTGAAATCTCCATGTTTTAAGGTTTCTTTCTTGTAAACCGAGTTGCATCTGCTCCTTTTTCTCCAAGCAGATTCTAGGTCAAAGTGCCACATCCATGAACACTTTTTCCTTCCCTTCTCCTCTGAAAATCCCCTTCCACACAGACTGCTGCACTTGGAGCATGCTTGTGCTGCTTTCCGTACAAACTTTAATCCCCTTTTTGACTGTGATCAAGAGCTGTCATCAAAATGATCTCTCCTTCTTTCATGTTGGATTCAGGGTAATGCTTACTGCTCTGAGAAAGCTTTGCTAAGTGAGAAATCCAGTTCATGAGGTCAGGTGGTTGACTCTGCCAACTCAGAGAGCAGCAGCTACCTTGCTTTAGACTGTGGAAAAACTGCCCTGCCAGGTGTTTCTCCATGGTAGAGAAAGGAAAAAACCTAAAGCCAAAGAATAGATTAATCAGGTGTTCACAGCAAGGCTTAAAAGCAGTCTGAGGTCCTTTGGAAGGACAATGCAGGCAGGCTTAAGAGGAATGAAAAAATGAACACAAAAGGCAGCAGAGAAAAAAATATGCTCTATGCCCGTGCTGAGGCTGTGACTGTGGAACCTGATCTGAGGAGCTGACCTGTGTTTTGGAGGACATCGGCAGGAACAGACCCCTCACATTCAGAGGGTACTGCAGCAATCCCACAGCTGTAAAAGCCTGAATGCAGGGTCCCGCGGCAGAAGTGGGGAGGGGAGTTTTCTCACTGAGAGGAAATGCACGATATCTCACCACGGTGCTATGCAAGACTTGGTTCCCTCTCTCTGCATCACTCTAACAGGGCTTCTGATGAAAGAAAGAAAAAAAAGTAAATACTGCTTTTAAGTACCTCTCTTCTCTACTGTCCTGTACATCCTACTTATATATAAATATCTGCTATTACATGCCTCTTCTTTCCATGGAAATAATCTTACCATTTACTCTGAGATTGGCTTTTACTACCTGGAAAAAAAAAAAAACCTAAGCTACCACATTCTTGCTTTTCAAACTCACAACTAAACAGATTTAATCCATGTGAAAAATAAGACACATTTAAATATGGACTTTGCAAGTCAGCCCCTGTTCCAGTCCAGGAATTTTTTAGATGGCTGCTTGTTCAACACACAAAGAATAGGATCTTCCCATGCCTGTCTCTCAGGAGTATCAGGGAAGTACAAGACAAGCTGTTGGTCAGTCCTTGCACCCTTCTCCATCCAGAGAAGGGACTTCCATGGAAACCTGTGCTTCAGCCTTGCCTGATAGAGGCTGAAAAGTGTATTTGATGAGCTGCCACAGTTCTTGATGTCTGTGGCCTCTTAAGCTTACTCTAAACCCATAACTCTGGAGTGTTTAAGTCTGCTCTTCATCTCCCAGCCCACAGTTTCTTCCATTCCCCCCCAAAAAGTAGGAGTCAATTAATTGCTTTCATGATAAGCTGTGAAAACCAAGTTTCAGCTGGAAGCTCACTGCCCATCCTCAACCCCTTTACTTTTCATAACTTCCAGAATTTCTTAAAAGCATGCATTCTTTAAACAGAGCACACACCAGCTAAATAAGCGGAAGAGTTCTCCTACTTGCTTTCAACACAATGTTCTGGAGTGATGAACTCACCCTTCTGACACCTAAGGCGGCTGCAAGCCAAGATTGTGCCAAGGAAAAAGGGTAAAAGAGAGGCAATAAGTTGTGGCCATCTGTTAGAAGGCAAAATCACATTCCAGGAAGGAGAATGTCCTCATGCATTTATAGTTCCCATGAATTAGCATGTTTCCAGTCTCCCTTCCCCTCCCTGACTGAACTCAGGCGTCTTAGAGTCTGAAATCGTTTTGTTTGTCACAGGTTATGAAAACTCATTAAATTTGGGTTGAAATCCTGACCTTATCACAGATTTTTTAATATTTTTTTTCTGTTATGACCTTGGGCATGCCCTGTAATTTTCACTTCTTCTATCATGGCCATGAGGTTTTCAAGATGCGTTCATGCAGAAGTTTTGTGCGGCTTCTTTGGCCCTGATTTTAGTGTGTACATTAAAATGCACTGTCACAAAAGTGACAACCGTACTGTGCTTTCTTTTCTGACTTACTAATTTTCTGCCTTTCTTTCCTCTGAGATTCACAGCATGAAGATTTGGCAGAAAACAACCATCTGTCAAACAGGAATAGTTTAGTCCAGCAATCTGACCTGCTTCACAACATCACCAACAAAAAAGCTCTGCAGTTAAACTACGGTTTTGTTTACAACAAACACCCAATTTTAATATCAAACGCCTAATTTTAAACATTAAGAAAATTGGTCCTTGGCCAGAAGAGGGCATTTGATTTCAAGACTTGGACTCACGGCTGTGGGCTCCTCATCTTGAAATGAATAAAGCCAAACAAACCAACAAAAAACCAGACCTATTCTATGCATTACTAAAAATTCATACCATTAGTGGTTCTGACTGTGCTGCAACAAATGTTTAAACCTCTCAGTCAAATCTTCCCCTGGAGCCAGCAGAGGCTGAGAACATGACAATGAAATGAAGAGTTATTGATTCATCCTTTCCTGAATTACCCACTTCCTACTTTCTAGCACCAAGATAAGCAGGAGCTTTACTCAGACAACATTCAAGGAAAAGAACCACCTACAAATGATCTTTTTTGTCCCAAGGTATAGGGAGTTACTTGATGGTCTGAGCTGGTGCAGTTACTCCTTTTTATTTCCTTTGTCGTTTGTTAAAACCTTTGAAGTGGCGAGCACACAGGGGTTTCATGCAACATTAAGGCACACATTAGAGGATATTCACACCCTTGTAGTAGTCTCTTATCCTTCTAAATCATTAGAGCAATTAATAACAAGAACAAAACCCCAGCTGTGTGAATGTGGCATTCCACAGTGTTGACAGTGAGCAGAGGAGAAGCACACTCATTGAAAATTGTGAACTTTTGAGGTCTTAATTTAAAGCAATGGGAGGTACCAAACAAAGGAAATACTTTTCTGTGGCTGAAGGGCCAGGAACGTGGGTAAATTGCAGATTTGGTTGAAATAACAAATCAAAGATTTGGATGAAACAACAAATCCAACAAATCCTGGAGCTGCCAAAACCGTATGTTTCATGGTATCACATCGACTTTCCTGTTCTGCTTCTTCCTTGAGGACACTGAAATTCTCAGCTTTGTTACTTCTTTTAAGGGGAAAAAAAAAACAACCCAAAAAAACCCAACGAACCCCTTCCCTGTTTTTCAATGCCAATAAGTATATCAGCATTACAAGAAATTTGAAACTTGGTTCTAACTTGGGTCCTGTTGACGCAAACAAAACACAAAAATATTTCTGATCCCTTCCAAAGTTTAACATATTCTTTGCTTAACTTGTATGAATTGGAATTGTCCCAGACAAAATTGGTAACAATAAAAACAAATAAATCTGCTCCCACTTTCCTCAGGTACATATTTTCAATTTGAAGTTTTTATGAATACTTACAGGTCAATTATCCTTGACCTTAGCAAAGCCTCCAATTTTGTGCCATTCCCAGAAGAAATGACAGCCCTGGATATGTTAGGATGTCCTGCATGGCTAAAACTGAGTCAGGTCAGCTGCAGCTCAGACAGTGACAGCAAAAAGTAGATTAAGCCAAAAGGAGACCCAAGGGAGCAAAAGGGGAAATATGAAGGTGTTGGTAACATAAGAGTTTAGGATCAAGTTTCTTGCAAAGCTTTGTTTTCCAAATGGGTTTTGGACAAGCTGGTGATATCAGGCGGTATCTGAAGAGAAGAAAAGAAGTTGTGGTTTCAGCATTTTGTTATAAATCCATATTTTTCTCTTGAGTTTGCTATAGATACGCACATATGCCTGTGAATAATAGGAATTAAATGTTAGACACATGTTAGCATTGGAAAAACCAGAACAGCAACGAATGCACCAGCCCATTAAGGAGATCAGCACTTTGGTTTCTTCATGACACAGAGAATTCCCTGACACCATGGACCAGCTTTGCCAGGTGCAGCTGAGTAGGTGGAGCTGGCAGCTGAAATAACTTGACCTAAAGCACGACAGACAATTCGGCAAATAAGAAAAACTATTCACAGAAGATGATGATGATGATGACGGTGGCAGGGCACTTTAAGCACTCCATCAATGTGGTATTTTCAGCTGGAGCTGCATGCCTTCCCAGAAAAAAGCACTTGCTTGGTCACCAGTGGCCAGAGAATGAAGCAGAGTCACCTGGAGAAATCTCTGTGGTTTGCCTCCTGCGAGGTGCCAAAGTCCATGGCTTGCTCTTGGCCTAGGTTCTACTACAGAAATTCTTCCTCTGGAAGAATGAGCGGTACAAGCATCTGGAAACTTGTGGTGCCTCCAGGAATAACAGGGAAGTCAGCTCATTAGCAGATAAAGCAATATGCCGGTTGGTCAGGACAAATAGTATTTGGAGAGTGCTTTTTTAATAATTGTGGTTAAACAGATTCCCTTTGTACACCACAGCACTGCTTCAGCCCTTGGCCATCACTTTCATTATCAAGTATTTCTTTTTATTTATGGGCATGGTGTGGAAACTCCACCACAGAGCACTACCAGAGGTGTCAGCTACACCTTCACATTCCTCACTGATTCTGATATCACAGCAGCGCTGCACTGCCGTGCACCTGTGTTATGGTAATCACATAAATGCCCAAAACCACCACATAAAATAATAATATAAAGCAGCCTCTGTCCTAAAATGGTCATCTTTTACTCCAACGTGGAAGAACTAGAAAGAAAACAGAAAACAGAGATGAGGCTAGTAAAAAAAATAAAGTGAAAAAGCTTTCATAAAAGCAGTGATCTATGACTCTTTGAAACTTTGAACAAAATGGTAAGCCCCATGGATATGACAGACATGTCCAAAATCATGAGGGATAAGGAAAAAGATATCATCTTAGAGACATAGTATTTTTTCTGTGCGTTTCATAAAGGTACCTGGATGTTAGACAAATTACTGATAAATAAGAAAATTTTTGTTGATTTAATTTCTAAGCTTTTGGGCTTTATATACATTAGTGAGATTTTGGGTCAAAATCTTCTGATAACTGTGCTTGATAAACTGAAGGACACTGACCATGCAATATAAATGAGCAAGGACATACCTAATTGTCCCTTCTTTAGCTGCCTCCATTGTGAAAAAGATAAAGGAGGCAGAAAGCTCACCTCTCTGAAGTGCAGGAAGGGTACTCCAGGAATGATGAAAGAAGCTAAAATTGGCTAGGAGGCAGTAGAGAAAGTGCTTCATCATTGAGTTGTCATTTAATCTTCCCAAATTTTTGCCCTTTCCATGAATAACAGAAGTATAGGGAAAAAAAATCTATACTTTCTGCAAGCATGCAATATGTTTCTGTATTCCCACACCCTCCAAAGGAGCTTCTCACGGGCTGTGTAACCAGTCTGAGGGGTTCCCTGCCCTCAGGTCCTTAATAGGAAATGTCCACTGGAACGGCTGAACACTGAGGACATGGCATGAGGTTGTACTCCCTGACAACCACAGCCGCTCGAACTCCGGAGCTGAGAGACCTCTGCACGCTCAGAGTGAGCTGAGTGCCTGAAAAACATGGATGGGTACACTAGAAATGTCATAATCTGCTTCATAAGGTCTGTTCTCTCAGCTGCTTTCTAGGTGGTGTCTTCCGGGAATCCTCCAGAGATCACTGCTCTCCTCTCGCTGAGCTGGTGGGTCCCTCTTATTTTGTGTGTAAGAGGCTGGGTGTTTCCAGAGCACAGCGTGCCAGGTCCATTTCTTTATAAGGGGTATAAACAGCCATTAAAGGCCTCTCAAAAACCACAGGTGATTCAGAGTAACCTCTTCAGCCAAGAAGGCTGCTGCCCCTCACCCCATGAATTGCCTATTTTGAAGCAGTATTTTTCAGCTGAAGGTGTCTGTCAGGCTGCCAGCAAGGCAGGACTGAAGTGCCTAGGTGGAGCTACAAAGGACAAGTTTCAGTGAAGTTTAAGGTGATTCAGGGCATGTCAGCAGTTGTGCTCCATGCCTTTTCTCCCAGGAAAACTCCTAGGTATGTTACTAGGGCCAAACAGCTGACTGGAAATGCAGCGAGAATTACACATAAAGCATGGATGGAAATGTCACACTCTTTTATTTCCAGTGAGGCACTCAGTATCCCACTCAGCAGATGTGAGGTGTCCAATGTGAGACTCTGGTGCACAGATCCAATCCGGACTCATCCTCCAAGAAGGAAGGAGCAAGAGAAACAAATACATTAAAATTCCACGAATGTATTCAGTGGCAGATATACCCACCTCAAAATACCTCCCATTACAGTCATTCAATTCAGAAGGAAAAAAATAAATCAACAAACCAAAACCAAACAAAAACAACAACAAAACCCTTTAAAGAAGAAAGACAACAGCAACAAGAACAATGCATATCCAGGTCTAATTTACATAATCTGAGTCATGATGCTTTTAGAGCTTGGCCATGTCTGTATCTGATTGAGCTAAACAGGCATATATGTACTTTTGCAAATAATTAAACCGAACTCTGTAAATATAAATGGTCAGGGGTGTTTTCAAGATGTAGATAATTATTGCCAAAGCATACAGCCATTTTCAGCTTTCCTTAATGTATTTATGTCCACTAACAACTTCTTTTGGTTTCTTCCTTCACCATTTGGGCTTTACATAGACAGAATATTTGCATGCATATATAAGTGTATTAATTCTCCATATTTAACACAAATTTTGATGAGTTACTGCTCAAAGAAGACAGTCTACCTTCTAGTATAATCCACTTAATAGAGAGTGGTTGCCGAGGCCTTTCCAAAACTGGACGCACAGCTGTTTTAAATAGATGTATAAATGATTAATTTGGCGTTCTCCACATTCTGCGGCTAAACCAAGAGTTCTAAAACACAAGCATTCATGACTGAGAATTTTCTCTGGGCAGCAAACTGTAAATGTAATTGGTAAAAGAACTTGCTGTTGTCAAGTCAGATGGCAGGGTCATGAGGACAACAAACAACATAAAAACCAAATATGTAATGTGGCACCTTAGTTTTGCCCAAAATTATTTTAGGGGCTGGTGAGGGAAAACATTCCAGTAGTTTTTTTCAAAATCCTTCATGAGTTGGAGAGACAGGGTAGGAACATCCACCACCCTGCAAACAAAGGCTGTTATTGTTTATACATGGCCTATAAGATTCTGGGAGCTGACACAAGATTCAGTTCCTGTGTTCACAAACATATTTGCATAAGTTAGTGAAAACTGAATGAGCTGGCAACAGTCCTGAGCAAGGTTTTTTTCTTCCTCTTGCTGCAGCAGCAAAATTTGTCCAGCTTTGATATCAGCTGTGATTTTGGCACACCCCTTTATCATGTAGAAATTTACTGAAAAATCCACTTTCATTACAGAACAAACTAATCAGGTCATTATTTTTGCTCCTAAAATATAACAAAGCTAGTATTTAAGTTAGAGATGCAGGAAACTTGGCAAGAGTTTTTCTACCATAAATTTGAGAATTCAAACCTTTGTGGTATCTCCATTTATAAAATGAAAATCGTATCCATTTATAAAATGTAATAAAGAAATTATATGCTGATTTTTGTAACCCATGCACCCCTGCACTTCCTCCCTGGCCACTAACTGTCCACAAATATATATATATATATACACATATAATATATATATACATATCATNATATAAAAAAAGAAAGTCTCCCATTCTCAAATTGTTTATGATTTTCCAGTACACACTTCTGCAGATTTTTCTGTTTAGAAAAAAGCTGAGAGCTTTCAGATGCCTGTCAGAGTTTACCCTCATTAAAAACAACAGAAGTTTCCACCCAATAGCATGTGCCTTGTTTAACTATCATTTTGGCATTAGATCTCTCAGATCCAACCCATAGAAATTCAAGACAATGATGATTTACCCCAGCTGAAGCTCTGGCTCACTATTTTTTTTGGTTCCAAGCCATTTGTTGACTTTCCACACACTCACGAGAGAAGTTCCAACTCTGGCACATCCATCGTTCATGGAAAATGCAAAGATTCTTTTATTTGACAATGCTGGAATTTCAGGAAAATCTACTAACCACCTTTTTCCTTACCGTCTCTCCAGGAGATAACATGTGGAGGGTGCTTTATAAATGATAAAGCATTTTTAGGTAATCTTGTTGTACAATTTGACTAAATATCAAAAATATTTTTGATCTCACACGGTCTCCCTTGGACATTTGGAGTCAAAGAAATACAAGTTGATTTGTTTGGGTTTTTTCTTTATTTTGCCTTTCTTTCTTTCTTTTCCTCTTCAGTTGATGAACTGTTGCCCTTGTCCTTTTCCAAGGCACAGAGTGAGGCTTCTTTTGCACATTCCATGTTAAGAAGGGAAGGCTGAAAGAAGAAGTTTGAGGGAATTTTATAGAAAAGTTTCTGGCCATGTCAGAGGCATTAAGTTCTCATATCCAATAGGAATGTGTCACATGAATAAAGCAGAAAAGACTACCCCATCAACAAAAAAAAAAAAACAAAAACCAGAAGGGCAAAGACATATGACTCAATAACAACTAATCTGGGTGAATTTAAATTCCCACCCAAAACTTAGCTTAAATTCAGATCCCAGTTTTATCAGGGCTGGTTAGACACATGAGGGAAGAAACATGCCTTTACCCATAGAACATTCTTTGGGGATTGCACAGAGCTGCAGAAAAATTGGCGGAATGAATCTCCAGGTATGGAAATATAAAACCACTGACCCAAAGTCAGTAAGAAATCTCAGCCCAATATTTGCCCAAGCGGTGTCAGAGAGAAGAACCACGCTCAGTTTGGCACAGCTGATGCAAACTTTAGAACCCTCATAGACAGTGAAACTGCATAATCTGAAAACCTCCCAGTCTTTTATTTATGTCTTCAAAGGTAGGGAAGTTCTGTTGCCCTTTTTTAGTGACTGGGCGAGAATTGCAACAAAAATTGGCCAGGGGGCACAAACCTTTTCTACCAGCAGACTTTCCTCAAGTATTTTTTTGGTAGTGTTGTTCTTCCTATGCTTTGAATATGACCTTGAGACTACTGAGTGAATTGCCATGAATCAGAATAGTAAGGCCTGATTTCTGCCAAAATTAATTAACCCGTGATGCATGTTGTCTGGTCCAGAGGCTTGGCCTACCTTTTATCAGTGAATAAGAAAACTTGGTGCCTTGGTCCTGATGTAAATCTCAGTTTTATTTGTCCAGTTCCCTGCAGAGATAACTGATGCCACACCTAATTCCTGAAAACGGCAGGATGGCACTCATTGCTTCTACTATTTTTTATAACTGTAGCATGTGAGCGTGGAATAGAAGTTTAGACGGACGAGAAAACCGCGATCCTACATAAATGCTATGTTCTGTTATGTTCAGGGCAGGTATGGAATGTGCAGGGTGTGTTCTGGTGCTCTGACAGCTGCATCTATTTTTAATGAGAGCAAGATGTAAATTATGGAGCCAGCAAGGTGCGTGTGAAACAAAAATGCATCTAATTATTGTAAATTTGTCCTTCCCTTAACCTATTATTTAGATAAATGTGATGAGACTGCGCTGAGTCTTTTCCTTACTTTCTCCCATCCTAATTTAGTCTTTGAACAGGAAGGCACGTTGGTAACTCAGTTAATTGAGTTGGACATTATGTTGACTTGTTCAGTTAAAAGCACAAGCGCTTAAATTGTGCTCCTCTATTCATAAAAGCAAAAAGATCAGTGAAGGAATTAAAGTTGACAGCCAAATGCCAGGGTGAATAAGAAAGAGCCACAGAGGTTGTTTAGGGTCCAGAACTTCAGTGGAAATTCTGATTATTTTATTTCTTTTTTTAAATCAGAGATCTGAAAAATAAGTACTAAAAAATCTGGATATGCCCATGTTTCCAAGCTCCCAAATCCCTGTGGCAGGGGAAGACAAGTGTCTGTCTTGACCCTGGGGGTGCCTGAGGAATTTCTGAGCAGTTACCTCTTCATCCTGCTTTGCAACAGGAGCCTGTGATGCAAGAACTGAGCAAAAGCTTTTCACGTAGCAAAGAAATTACAGGGTCAGTAACATATTTGGGTGCTATGGTGACTTGACAACACTTAGAACAGGCAGCATTTTCCATATGTAAGTTGTAGTTCAAATTGCCAAAACACAGGGGGAGGTAAATAACTTACTTTCATTCAAGAGCTGCAAACACATATATTTAATTATGTAAAATCTGCCCAGCAAGGCAGTGCCACAGGAATGGAACATCACAAAACCTTTCCCAGGGTACGCAATTGTTTTTACAAAAGCTGTCTGTTGTTTCATAAAAGGGATCAGAACCAGAGCAAACCAATCTAAAAAAACAAATTAATTAAAATTTTACTTCCATTAGTTTGGTCAAAAGAACCAGGAACAAAGTGCCTACATTCAATAAATTTAAAATCCTTCCTTGGAAAAAATAAATACATCCAAAATTGGATGGTTACTGTGAAACATTTGCTTTTTGACAAAACCTTCTATCTGATGTAACAAGTAAACCGAAAGATAGACTGTAAAGTCAGGAGATTTGAACCAATGACTTCAAAAGATTTCATCATTAAAATGTAAGGAAGACCACAAGAAAGTTCTGGCCTAGTATCATATTGACCTCTATCATACTTTGGTCCTCAATTTTTTTCTCTGAATCTGAAAAAATTTGAATAAGTATGCTGTGCATAAGGAGCCTGGTTTCCTTTTTTTTCTTTTCTCAGTTGGTCTTCTAGTTGTCTGAACTTTACATGTGGCTTAGCATTTTCTACATTTTTGGTAGCTGGGCATTTTTAAGTTTCTGGAAATTTATCTCAAAACAAAAAAATAATCCTCTGTCACTCTCAAGAGAGAACTGAAAAATAGTAGAGATAACTATCTATGGACCAAATGTAGAAATTAGTGTCTTTGGCTAATAAATTTCTTGAAATTAAGATAGTGGTCCAAAATATATTTCGCATTTCCAATGATCTGTTTCACTGAGGAGGCCTGCACTGGTTGCAGAGAGAATTTTCTCAAGGCAAGTCTAGTTCTGGCTTCCCAAATGATTTTCATAAGAAATAAGACACTTGGATTCTCAGCAAACTTGAGTTTTTCTCTTTGTTTCACCAAAGCATTTTGTCTTTCCTCTGTCCCTGAGGGCCAAGAGTGTGGGGGACTCCTCCGTCACCAGCCAGAAGAGTGACACAGGCTGAAGTGTGTTATCTGCCCTGGGAAGGAAATGGAACTAAGAAGGAGGTAAGAACTAGCAAAACCCCTGTGTTTCAAGCGTCAATCCTATTTATTCTGTAAAAACGCACTTTTTGTCCTGGGTCTCAGGCGAGTCTTTCAACACTGTAAGTCTCTCACATGGACAAGCACCCGTTTAAAATGGTGAATACAGTCTGGATGGCCTGTAGCATGAAATATACTAATATTCTGGACTGGCTCTATGTTGGTATTTAACAAAAATAGAAAAAACCCCTCAAACAACATTAGGTTAGAAAGAGCAGTCACTCCAAAAGAGCTATGACAAATCAGATGACCCAGTTTTCTCATGTTAATTTTAAGTCCAACAGGGGCATAAGAACTTATATTTCACCGAAAGAGGTTCTTATTTAAGCTGGGAGGTGATTTCCACATTTAAAAGCTGTGTAACATTTGAATAAAAATTTTCCCATATTTGTGGAAAAAAAGAATAATCCACTGTTTAACATTACAAACAGCAAGTGCAATTTACTACAAGGTTTATGAGACTGATTTATAATTAAGTACTTCACTCCCACCGATCCCACATCACCTTTGTCTGTGAGAGATTTCTTCTTACATGCACCGGTGGCTTCAGAGAGGTTACTGTGTTTGCTGCCTGTTTTCTAAATCATTTATTTCACTTCACTGTAATTCCTACTACTGCCCTAGGAGGGTTGCCTTAATTGCACAATGCAAATTATCTGTAGATTAATTAATTTGCTACAACACCCACCTGTAGCACTGTTTTCAGCATCCACTAGTGCTTAATTTCCCTCGGGTACGGGTCAGTAGATGAGCAGTGTGGCAGACATAGGTGGCCTGTAGCTGCACAGATGATTTGGCTTAACAGATACCAGCTCGACCAGCCTAACGCGAACTGAGCAAGACCCTGGACACAACAGCGACAGGTCAGATTCAAACCCAGACAGAGGACCTCAGCCAGCCCCTCTGAAGCACGGATACATCATATTATTGGGGCTTGTTGCTGCACAGTGAATTCCGTGTGTTAATGTCGCATCCCTGTCTCCGACACCACAGCAACAATGCTGTTTTGGGGTTGGATACGTATTTTATATCCATTTTCTGATGCATTTTGTTTCTATCCCTGAATATATATCCCTGAAGTGACAGCACAGCTTTTCCAAATGTTTCATTGCAATCTTAAACAAACCAAATCAAACAACCCCCCCCCAAACCTTAGCACCTCTACAGTCATTATAATTTTTTTTTGTGCCGTTGTTTCTCATGGAGCTGCACTCTGGCTAATATTAAATACTGGGCCTGTGAAAGCAGCATGTCTTAGTTGCCAGGGTTTGAAGCCCTTATTATTTCCATGCTGCATTACACCACTCAGCAGTGGCAGGGAAATGCCCTTATTTTATAGGCTGAGGCCCAGAGACATCAAAAACTTAAGGAACACTGTAGTAAAACACAATTCGAGTTGGAAGGGACCTCAGGAGGCTCCACTGTCTGCTCAACCAGCTCAGGTTGTTCCAGGACCACATGAATTTTGAGGATCCAGCCCAAGGATGAATGACCCATAGCTTCTCCTGGCTCCTGCTCCAGAGTTTGACCACATCCTGGTCAGAATGTGATCCTGATCCTTCTTTTCATCAAGTCAGAATTTCTGTTTTGAAAACTTGTGCCTTTTACCCNTACCCTTACAATTCGCTCTCCCATCCCACTGTCAAGAGTGAGTGGCTGCATGGTGCTGGGTTCCTGGATGGGTTTAATGCACAAAACTCCACATTCTCCATACCCACCCACCTCATGGATGAACAATTTCCTAATATCCTCTCACTTTAGGCTGAATAAAGACCATACAGATAATTTGTGGAATACAGAGAATTCATGGAATGGCAGGAAAATTGATCTGAATTTATTTTATCACAAGAACTGTGCTACACACATTTTCTCAAATCTTCTTCAGTGTAAGAGAAAAAAATATGGGTGTGACAGGGAGTTCCAGAGCAAACAAAGGGTGGCATGAGGGGCCAACACACTTGATTATCCTGTACAGCTCCACGTTAGTGGATGATGATGATGCTAAAAGATAATATCATGGGTTGAGGGAGAGGTAGGATGGGTTTGCAGAAGGCAAATTTATTGAGTATTACAGAAGATACATAACACACTTCCAGTCTAGGACTATCCTCAAGGGGAAACTGTTGGAGACCAGAAAAAGATTATAGGCAAGTGGCATTCCTCTAGTAAGATTTTTGGGCCTTTTCCTGGAGCAGATTACTGGGCTGGATGGACTTTGGCTGTGGTTCTGTACAGTCAGCTCTTCAGCACTTTATGAGAAGAAGAAATATCCAAGACTGAAAATAACAACATAGTCATGGCAACAAGTATGTAGGGACTCATAGATGTAATTCCTTACAGTGGCACGACTTCACCAGCATTCAGATTTTAGGGTCAGGAAAAGCCCATGGTCTGAGGTTTATTTGCATCATAATTTTATTCCTTTTTTTTTTTTTTTTTCTGCATGCTATTGCTATGTATTTGCAGGATAAGGTTTCCTATCTTGGAGCCACAGTAGTGACACATCTCCTGGTCAAGCAAAATTTCTATCACGCTTAACTCAATGACAGGCCTTAACTCAGCAGTTTTTGAAGTTTTTTTAGCCCTGTCACTTCCTTTGAATGTAGTCAAATATTAAAAAAAGTTGTTCAGCTCACTGGTATGAAAAACATCCAAGAGCACCACATGTCCAAAGAGAAAGTAACCCTAGCCCGTTCATTTTGACAAGTTGCAAACACAGAAAGTCTGCAAAAAGCAGCAAAAAACACATCCAGACACAAGCCCAGTTTAATATCTGATACTCCAGTTTCGTCTGAATGGGTGGTAAAAAATTTTCATGTTTTATGCTTTCTAAAATATTTCAAGGAAGTCACTCCTCATTAGTAAAGATGTAAAAAATGTGGAGCTGGCACAATCCATACCTCCAATCATGATATTAGAGAATAAGACTTAAAAGAAACCATCATATCTTAAATTGATGGTTATTACTACCATAAAATCAATGGTGATTCAATTCAAAAGGGTTTACTAAAAAGGACTTAAAAATATATTTTTATAGCGCCCTGAATAAGATTTTACCCATCCTCAGGATAGAAGTGGAACATTTCCAGTTTCTTTTAAAAAGTTTGAAACTTTTAAATTCAATACAAATATTGCACCAGCAGAACTTTGGTTTAATCTCTTGCAAGTATAACTACAGTTCTTAGGGAGAAATATGGTATGTATCTTCAGAAGATCTAGTTTCATATTTTTTTCTGAGTGAAACAAATTGGAATCAGTTTTCTATAGATGGTTGTGTCCCAGTAAAAAAATCATGACCTCTCATTTCCAATCTGCTGTATCTGAATCTTGTGCCATTATGTTTTGTAAAGCTGGCATAACCTTTTTTCGTCCTCCCCTATAGTCAACCTCAGTTCTGAAGAGGAGAGGGACATAAGTTGGAACAATCCAGATAAATTAAAGCCAAAGTAAAATTAGACCTGATGATTTGGAGGCCATTTTAAGCTGCAGCAAATCTATTCAGTGAGTTCATGCAGGGTTATTCCTGCTGAAACAGGATGAGTACTGCTTCAAGGGAAGTTAAAAAAAAAAATCGGTGGATGTTTTGATGCAATATTATTTAGCATAAGTTGCTCAGTGTTGCATTTTTCTCACTTACCAACACATGGGCAGCAACATTCCCTACAATAAAAGGGAATTGTAAAACAGAGCCCCTACAGGATGGGGACACAAATGTGTTTTCTAGCATAAAAAGCCTGTATTCTCAGTGTAATTTCTCTTCAGAATGAAACACAAAGAATACATGTGGAACTTGCTTCAGAACTCAATTCTCTGCTCAAAATGAAAGACAGGTGCTTCACCAAAAATGGTACGTGGAAAAAGTCTTTATCACAGCACATGAAAGACGCATTTATGGACCAGAATAAATTACTCAATTTGCTGTGGAATTCCGTGGGAAAAAAAAGGCCTTGCATTTTTTTTCTGTCCCCTTTGCCAGTCAGATTAGTCCCAGAAAATGAAGGGAACTCCTCCTCTGCATCAAGTGATAGGTCCCATTTTTCACTCAGGGGGATAGCTCAGCCAGCTTTAACACCTCTCTCTTGCACAGCTTCCCTCACCTCGGCTGAATCAGAGCATGGGCACACCAGCAAAGCAGAGAGCTGTCCCAGTGATCAGCTCCTGAGGTCAGCTGATCACCTTCCAGTATCATTTGTCTGGTAGAACTGAGAACAGAATTTCCTGGGGGGCAAGATTTGGAGTGGAACATGAAGTGAGAAAGGCGTGCATTCAACCTAGAACTTCAGCACTGCTTTCCCTTCCCCCATTCAATTTATATATTCTCTTCCGCTCCAAAATGAAGCAACTAAATAGTATTGAGCAGTGCCTGACCATGCATAAATTTGCTTTTTTTCCGTCCCCATGATCTTGCTGTCCAGCCTGCCCCCCTTACACCTTTCTGCTGCTTCTGTATTTTCCTTTGCTTTCTGTTTCACTGCTATCCATTTGAAAGTGATTAACTAGCAATATTTAAACACAAAAGGCGCAGGGAGTTACTAAGGACATATCAGCTGGTGGAAATCAGCCTAATTACACCAATTTATTCTAACTGCTGCCAAATTCACCTCTGTGGAGCATCTGGCCACATGAATTTGGGCTAACAACATTCAGCTGCTGATTGACCCTGACACTGATTGCGTAAAACAGACTGTCCACACAGAACAGCTTTGCTTTTAGCTTTCACAGATAACCCCATCTGGGTCCCACTGCTCTTCACACCAATGATTCTCCTGGCTTTTTACCAAATCGGTGTTTATTTGCAGCAATCTAATATAAGGTTAATTGCTTACTCATTGAAACGGGGTTGGCATTTTCCTCTCTGCAGGGATTTGGCAGGGCAGGTTCCATCCTCAGCTGCCTGTGTACCCCACGCCAGCTGCCTTCCTATAAGCCAATTCCCACCCACCCTGCATTCCTGCCTTTCTTTGCTCTCCCCCTCTCGCTCTCCTTTTTTAATTTAGGCATAATTGTGTGGTGGAGTAAGCTCAGAGGGCGATATGTTGCCACATCCAAAGATGAGGCAACAAGGGTGGTAGATTTTCACTTATTGCCTGCTCCAGGAGTGGCATGAAGCAGCACACTGCACAAAATAGCCTGTTGTGGGGGAGGAAAAGGAGAGTTTTGAGACAAAATCTTGGCTGTTTCAAACCAGAGATCTTGCCAAAAATCCTAGTGGGACTATGCGGGCACCCACAGCTGGAGGGGTGATGAAGTATCCTGATTTATCAAAAGCTGCTTTAATTACAGTAGAACAAATCTTGCAAGAGTCATGCCAGCACGTATTGCAAAACTTTAATTCGTTTTTGGATACTTTGATTTCTTTGTATGAAAGGCAGTACACAGGGATCTTGGCATTGAGTTTGCTGATATCTGGCAGAAGTGTGGAGCCCAGAACTGGGATAAAGCCCAGCGTTGGTAAAACCTGGTGAACAGCCACGTGTTCCTGAAGGTGTCAGTGGACAGTGGAATGATCCCTTGTACCCAGCACACACAACAGTGGGTGGCCGGTGACAACCAAGCAAATAATCTCTTTTGCTCCAGGTGCTCTGTCAAAGGATCATCAAGAGTCCTTGTCCTAAATAGTCTTGAGCCTCTCTGTAACCCCTCCACAACTGGAGGTCAGACAGAAAGGTTTGTTGCCCTGCCCTTGAGTGATTTTTTAACCCCTTAAAAATGAGAAATTTCTGATTTGATTAAGAGAGGACAATCCAAAAGCACAAAATACCAACCCCTGAACAGTTAGCCCATTGTACTCTGAAACTGAAAAAATAGAAGTGAGGTGAAATGAAAATCACAGGAAGAAGATCCACTAAATTAATAAATGCATGTTAGATTTAAAAAATAATGCCAGTTTTGAGGCTTTAGGCAAGGTAGAAATTCCCCTCATGGAACCCAGCACTCGCTTTTCAAGAAACATGCCTGTATCCTGACAAAAATCACTCCCTGCTTCTGCAGATGTCCTGTGTGAAGTGTGATGTATTCAGGTATCCCCAAGTGACATACATCACTTAGCTTTGACTGGGGCAATGTTTCCTGCATGTGTGACTCTATATAAAGGTTACAAGAGGAGATTTTGAACAAAGGACAATAAAAAACAGAAGAGAAACACCTTGTGCACATTCCCCTTCAGTCTGAACACTGAAAGTTTGACACTTTAAACATTGAGTTGGACTTGATGATCCTGATGGGTCCCTTCCAATCCAGAATATTTTGTGATTCCGTGACTGTGTATGAAAAGCGCTTGTAAGTTTTGGGCATCAGTGTTTTTAGAGCATCAGAGTTTTTAAACCTAATTTTTCAGACACGGTAACTTATAACTCATTAATGTAGAATTTTCCACCACTTTACCTACTGTACTGCAGCTTAGCAATTAGCTTACAGTAGTTATCTTTATTCTCAGAAAGAAACAATTCTCTTCAAAGTGTTGTTCTTGCCTGTGGCACATGACAAGAAAACAGTACATGTAATAACCCTCTGGTAACCATCTTTCTCATGATAATTCTAAGATGTTTTTGAACAAAAGAGAAGATAAATTGCCATTAGTTTTGCATCTTCAAACATCTGGACTAATTAAATTCACAATGCCTTTGATTTTAAGTGTAAATTTTAATCAGAGAGAGCCTTGGAGAACCAAATGTTTTCCAGGCTTAATTCCCGCCATCACCTCATCCCTTACAGTTTAATCATGTCAGAGGTCTCTTTCTCTGTTGGTGTGATATGGAAGGGCAGTGCATAAAATGTCCCACAACAGACTAGCCTAGAGGGGAATCTAAGCCTATATCCCTGCAATGGAATGGTGTGGACTCTAGCTTCAAAGAGAAAATGCTTCCCCTGGAGGAATAAAGCAAAACTGGAGTTGGGTGAGCCTCAAAGGAATTGCAAGCTCACAAGCCATTGCTTATGTTTGCTACAGAGAGAAGAGGCTTGAGGGAAGAAGACTGAAATAGGGAACAAAATTTTTGTAGAAATTAATGTGCATGATAATATGATTGTAAACCTATTTGCATTTTATTTGCTATTTGTTTTTCTAATGTGAAAAATCTCCCTCCTACCCTTTCATGTGTCCTCTTGAATTATTCATTTTGGCAGTTGCTTTCCCCTTGTCATTCTCACACATCTCTTCTCCTTTTATTTCCCTCTTAAATTTCACTTTAAACTAGTTCCTACTTGGGAGGTCCTACGCCTCTGAAGGAAGTGAGGCCTGTCCCAAGTCTTGAATATTCTTTCCCCGCTTCCAGTGACAGGCTAGTGAGAACAAAAGCTGAAAAGCTTGTTTCCCGTCATGGTTACATATTCCCCCAAGGACATAACCAGAGCAGCACAAGGCAGAAACAACAGGGGACAAGTCTGCTGGCAAGAAAATCTGACTCACTAGTTTGACCCAATCTGGAAAACTTTTGTGGGTGGTGGTGCTCAGTGGACACTCCAGGCACGAAAATCCGGTGATCTTTGACTCTCTGCACCTGTCTGGGCTACTTTTCTGAGACAATTATTCATCACTACACTACACACAGAGTCTCCTGCAATGCTCTTAGAAGACTTCCCACCGCCAGTTTCTCCCAGTGTTTCCTAAATGATCTCTTTACTTTATGAATTTTGGAAAATCAGTTCTTTTTCTGCTGGCAGAGTGGTAGCAGGGACATTGTGTTACTAGGCAGAATTTTCTCCTACAGACTCAGTTGCACCTCAAAAATCTCTAAGAAAACTGGTGGTACAAGAAGACCTAACTGGAAAAATGTGCTTATCCCATGACCCTTGCAAGATCAGTTTGAATAAAATTGATTGGGTTTTTTTTGTCTTTTTTTTTTTTCTCCCTAAAATTCAATTACCCTTTGGAGCAAACACTGAAGACACAACAGTGCAAGTGACAGCAGTATCTCTGAAGGGATATAAAACAGCATAAATGTGACCCAAGTTTTGAGCACATTCAGAGCACGAGGGTGCCAGCAACAAGGAGACATTTGGATTGGACAGAAGTAAAATATAAATAATACAAAGCAGCAAAAAAATATTTTATGGAGTTAAATTATTAAATCATATGGAGTAAGGAGATATGAGCAGTGCAACCTCATTCCCATGAATCCAAGAAACAACCTGCGACCAAACGTTGCCTCTGTATGGGCAACTTATTTCTACATCAAAAATGTGCAGATTTTGATAGCCAGCCTTGTTGCACGTTTCACTTCAGTACCCTCATGATAGCACAAAATGCATATTGCTAAATGGAGGTAAATTGCACAACCACAGGTTTCTTTCTGGGGTACCTGTAACACCTGCTGCAGCTCCAGGGAGAGCCCTCAGTTCTGGCTAGAGAGTTATTTTGGACAGGTGAAAACAGTGTGTAATGCTAAGGCAAGCCACCGGACAGGAGAGGCGTGGCCTCAGGATCTCCGGGGATTGATTCTCACATCACCGCAAGCCCCTCCAAAGCCTGAAGGGTGGTGTGACCTCCATCTCCGGGTCAGTCAGCAATTTCGTTCTCCCTGTCTCTGTTTGTGTTGTTGCACCCTGTCTTGTGCTTTGTGGAGGCAGCACTGCCAGCAGAGAGTCTGACACCTCTTTCCTGTGTACATTTCCACGTGAGGAAAAGGTGGAAATTCTTCTGGACTCTCATGCATTTTGATTTCTACACTAGGCAATGCAATTACAGCTTTCTCTTACTTTGCATTTTGTAACGAACAGCTTTTTAATCTTGCTCCTCAACAAGTACATGTAAAATACTGCCTAAATTCTCCTTTCTTGAGATTTACTTACATTACTCTTGTTCTGTAACATGCTTTGGGTTTTCCCTTGTTCTAGTGTATCCCAGGTTTTCCACCACCATCTTTTTCCAGCTGCCCCTGCCCTCCCACTCACATGATATTGCCATGATTATTTTGGGCTTACAGGACTCTGTTCATGCTATGAAGAGCCAAGAGAGTAGACAACCCCCTGATAAGCATCGTGTCCCAGGTCATATGCCCCTGATCAGGGTTCTAGAGCTGAAAAACCTTTGCAGGATGAACCACCGGAGAAACACCGTGTGATTTCTGTGTGCCATTTGCACCAGGTGTGGGACAGGGAGCTGGAGACACGTCTTGCAGCAACCTTTGTAAAGCCAGTGCAGTGTCAGGAAAAGTGAAGAAGAGTTTAATACATTCTCTAAGAGAGTCCTAACGTTATTTGTGTTGGGTTGTAACAAGAACCTACTTGTTGCAGTACCACTGACAGATGGGATAGCCAAGAACAGAATCTGAGGAGTAAAGAGGGTACAAGAAAGGGTCACAAGACTGGGATATTTCCTGTGCTGGGGACACTCCCTCTTCTTGAAAGGTACATCTGCCACTTACACAGTTGTCTGAACATTTTGTAGCATGTTGTAGTGGGTTAAAATTTGTAACCAGGCAGAAACACCAAAAAAAGTAGTGGTTTCACATTTGCCATATTGGTTTTATTAAATTTAGTGTAGTGGTCTATCTTCCCACTATGGAATAGGACTAGAAGCAAGGCAAAACAGGTTTAACTTAAAGATAGAAACAGATTTATTAACATATAAACAAGAAAACCCCATGATACCTTTTTAAAAGCACTCCCCTCCCCCTTACCAACAGTTTACTTTTCCACAAAACAATGAAAAGAGACAGAAATCAGAACTCAAATTCAGTACCACTTAAAGATTAGTCTTTCATTCAGTCTTTGAGAGAGACAAGTCCCTCCTGGTTTTGTTCTGGTAACTTTTCACAAGAGACACAGTCTGTTTGTGGCTTCCAGCTCCCACAAAAGCAGCCCGCCCAAGAATCTGCATTTGTGAGCTTCCCAAACACGTAGCATTTCCCATGACTACATATGGGCTGTGAACTCACACATGGGGTTTCACCTTTTAAAGATGCACAGCTCCACAACAAAGGATTTCTCATTCTTCACTGGTGACGAGGCTTCAAACATCTCCTAGGATCATGAGATTGCAGTTTCTAATTCAATATCCACTCAGTAAAATCAGAGATTACAGTTTCTAATTCAGTATCCACTCAGTAAAATCAGAGATTACAGTTTCTAATTCAAAATCCACTCAGTAAAATCAGACTCCTTTGCTTGAATTCACAAAATCATCTCCCTATTCTTAGTCCACGATGTAAAGGATTATTACAGTCTGTTACCATAAATTGCAGGAGATTTACAGCCTAAAACTCAGGCAACTTGTCATCTCTTCCATTTAAGAAGTCACCCTTTCTTTACTGACTTTGGTATCTTTATATTATCCCTTTGCATATCTCCAGTTTGGCCTTTCCTCTCTCTTTGAGGAGGGTTAGAGTTTAAAAAGTCTCAGTCTGTGTTAGTAAAGAGTTAATATTTCCTGCCTGGGCCTGGGGACAGCCACGTGGTCTCAGCCGGGGCATCTCTGAAAGCCTCAAATCCTCGAGGTGTAGAAAAGCTCAGAAAGGGCGCCCGGATCTTCTCTCCCCTGCAGCCCTGGGTCTCATGGGGTGGGTCTGGCCCAGCCTGGGCTTGGTGCTGCTCTCCGGGGCCCCGGGGGGATCATCTCCCTGGGCCCGGCCGGCGGCGAGGGGCAGGCCGTAGGAGGGCTGGGTGTCAGCAGCCGCGGCTCCCCTTCCTCTGCCGGCGTCTGCCGGGCTCGGGGACCCGGCTGGGCTCCGGCCAGGGCCAGCCCCGGCACGGCCCCGGGGGCGGCAGGGCCTGAGCTGAGCCCCGCTGCTCCCCCTGCTTCCATGTTACCTCATGGCAGGCCCGCAGCAGGAAGGAAGCGTTCCCAAAATCCCACCTGTATTTAACCCCTGTGTCCCAGGGGTGTACACCTGTATCCAACTGGCCAACCTGGCTGTCAGTTTTAAAGCGGATCACCAATTGGTTTTTACCATTCATGCCAAAACAATACACATGCTTAGGTCATGGTAATTAATTTTGAGTTTCTTATAGGAAAAGAAAACTGATAAACAATGAGGCATCTGATGGATGTGTCACTATTCACGCCTTATTACGAAGGCCCCATTACAGTCCCCTCTAAATTTATTCAGTTTACAAAAAAAAAAAAAAANAAAAAAAAAAAAAACAAACCGCAAAACCAAACCAACCAAAAAACCAACCCGATGAAAATTTCCAAAATTTCATTTTCCTTATGAAAAGAAATCACCAGCTCAAGATAGCCATATGCTTACACAGATGAAGTTCATCAGCTCTCAGCTTGCAGGGTTTAACGATAGTGGCATGGGAATAGGGGCAAAATAGTGCAATGTGGAAAACTCCTTCTCCACATTCTTCTTCTGTTGCCTGCATGATGAGACAGGAACCACACTTGTAAGCAAATCTGGGAACAAATATGCATTCAAATCATCTAAACTTTTATTAACTTTTGGGGAGCACCTATTCTCAGGTTTGAGCTCACTACTGAAGCTCAGCTAGCATACTAGCTTTGGCTAATTAAGGATTTTCAGTTAATTCAGCGTGGGTAAAATTTAAGGTTTAAAGAATAAAGGGAATGCACAATACAGACTAACGATAATTAAATGCTTCCATGGCTTCGGATGGGATTAATCTTTAATTTGAGGTAGAAATGCTAAATTAATAGGAGGCTTGTGAACATGCTGTAAAGTTCAATGCCATGCTCTTCCTGTTGAACCTCCTTCTGCTTCCAAAAGCTTCTCCAAACACACCACACGAACTCAAACCCATGCTAAGTCAGAGGGTGAAAACAGCCCAAGACATGTACTGTGTCCTCTTCTCCAGTAAGGTTTTAATGAATCAGAAGAGAAGATGTTTATGTTTGGAAATTGGTGTCACATCCAGTTGGAACATTCCAGTTCAGAGGGAACACTAAGGGAAATGGAACAACGAACTTAAAAACTGGGCCATGAGCAGTTTGGGGAGGAACAGTTTCTTTGTGTGGTTTTGTCCTATAAGATTTTATTGTAAGGTGACTCCACCGGGATTTCACAAGCAGTGACCTCTGCCTGTATTTCTTGAATTTTTCTAATCTTCAAAATAAAATTACTCAAAGCAGAGTCAACAGAAATAAGTAAATAATTCCAAAGCTGTAGCGATACCAGAAGTAGCCTAGGTCTTCTACCTACAATACTTTGTTCCTCTCATGTGTAATAACTGCAAGTTTCAAACTCTTTGTCTTCAGCATCTTTGAAACCTCCATTTACCTAATCTAATTATGAGGAAGCAGTAGGCTAAACCTTGGCTTTGTTGGAACTAAATCAGATTCTGCCAGAAAATTCCAACCCAAGGCCTGATGAGCTAAGAACTTTGCTGAGGTAACTCTCTGCTAAGTGGATCTCATGCTGTCCTAGATAGATTCCCAATATTGCCGAATAACAATGAATTGGGCCAAGCATCTTCCATCAAGTTATTTTACATTTATTTTAAAGCATATTTTACAGCATTTCTGTACTGCCATGTCTCTGTTTTCGCACTGGTGCAGCTGAATGAACTTCCAGCACTCTAACTTACCCGTTTTTATCTTGCCAAAAGGCAAGAACGTAAAGTCAGCAATGGATAGCTTGCCTGGTGTCTCGGGACAAATTGCCCGGAACTTAATTCTGTCTGTGCAGAGAATGGATTTCCAAAGCACAGCTGAGAACCAGGCTTCTAAAGCAGCAGTTTCAGCTCCTTGCTTTTATCACATGTCTCTGTGGGTTTGTTTATTCTCCCTCAGGCCTCAGCTGCCAGATCTAAACAGGAAAATCTCCACTTCTATTGTGAGGCTGACATCACTAATGTCTGCTGCTCCATTTATTTTCATTATTATGGATTCCTATAAGTCTTCTGTACAGGACTTCTAAGACTTGTCAAGCAATGCTGAGAACAAAATTTTGGATTCAGAGGTTTTGGAGCTGTGACTTTAGGCTGTATGATTTAACGCTGCTATTAATTTTTGAAGGGCAGAGACATCTATTTCTTTATTTCTTCACAATGGATTACTCCTTCAGCTCTTATCCATCAGTTTGCTAAGCTGGAAAGAAAGCACTGAAAACCCAAAGAAAATATAAATATTACATCATCACAGCATTAAATTCCATTAAGTTCTTAATTACATCATTATTCTTAAGTTCTTAATTACAGCAAATAATTGAAGTTCTCTTGCCATTCTCCTGTACTTTCCGTCAGTAAATCTCAAAGTACTTTATAAAGCAGGTCAGCTCTTTAGAGCAGAGAACTGAGATGTAGCAAAAATAGGTTCAAATTCCATTTTGTCCACTGCATTATGGTTAATCCCCTTGAAAAATATTTTTCTATATTTTAAAATTATTTCCCCTGCTGGGAAATTGGACCTGAGCTAATCTTAATTTCTGTAAAAAAGCTGTGTAGACCCCCTCAAAAATGAGTGCTAGGAGATGCTTCTTGACGCTTGTTTCAGTTGAAAATTTTACAAAATCTATTCACGTCTATGAAGATTTGATGAAAACAAAGTTGTGAACGTTAAATAAACTTCTTTAACAAGCCAACAAGTGGTTGCTATATCCTGCTTGTACTTCTCCTTTGCAGATCCTTTTTGCAGTAGATAGGTCTGCACCCAGAATTACTGTTGGAGCTGAAATCACTCAGTCACTACATTTATTGAAGAGGATGCAAGGCCTGAGGTAGAATGAGGGAGAGCATTCCAGTGGTGCCGATTCCCAGCTGTTCAGGTGAAATGTCTGAGGCTTCATGTGGCTTTTCCTACTTTTTTTTTTTATCCTGGTTGTACAGTTTTTATCCTGGTTGTACCCCCTAGCAAGCAGCAGGATTTGGTTGCTTTCTATTCCTTAACCCTTCTGACGTGGCTCCTGTAGAGAGAGTTGAGCTTGCAGTTCCTCACAGTAGTAGAGTNGCTTTTACCAAACACAGGGAAGTTCACAATGCCACAGACAAAGCTATATCAGGACTTCCTGGCAGAGCTAAGAATATTCATTCTTCAGCTGTAAATGTAAAAATAAATGCTGGACAATTACAAATTAGCTTTTCCCTGGCTGGATAGTAAATGCATAAACTTCTCCACGGTCCTGTGGGAGCAGGTGGCTCCTCTCTGAACCTCACGAAAACCTCCACTCTCCATTGAAAAATACAGAACCTGCAGAAGATGTGATTGAAAACCCCCAGAGAATAGCATTTTTATTTGCTCTTAGATCCTTCACCAAAACTTTGAAGTTAATATGGCAGTCTCTTTTGCACACAAGGGAGGAAAAGGTAATTCTGCTGGTTGTCTTGGTCTCAGGGAAATCGTTTGCTGTGCCAGAAGATAGCACAAGGGTTCTCCTAGCCAGTTTTTTTAACTGAAGTGCCTGGCCTGTGTTTCTTCCAGAGCAGTCAAAGCATTGTGAAGTAAAATCTAAATCACAGAACAACTTGCAAACATGTGGCACAAAGGGTAACTGAAGGATGCAGTTGTCCAAAAGAGAAAAAAGCTTTTGATACGGGAACATGTGAAATGGATAATAATTTTGTCGAGTTGCTGCAATTCTGCAGTAAAACCATTCTTCAGAACTGAATCTTTCTTCAGAAAGTTTTCTTACTTTCTGAAGGTATGTACAATGTAAACTTTTCTTTAGAGGACCTCACAATCAAATATTGATGAGTTGTTTTGATTTGAGGCACAGAAAAGAAGAAAGATTTTTGGTCTAATTGCTGTTTTAAAGCAATATTTCAATCAGGGGTTTGATTTCCATCTCAGGAAAAGTGAAAGCTACAAGCAAATACACTATTATTTTTTACCTATAAAAATAAGAGTGTATTATAAATTAACAGTAACAATAAAGAGCAACCCAAAGTTAAGTCCTGTCAATTTTCAATAACACTTAAATTTATTATTCTTGTTTAATACATTTCCCTGGTTTGATAAGATATTTTGGACAGAGGAAGTAAATAGTGAACTAGCTCCATCCCTCATAATTTTGAATACTATGTCCTGCAAAGTAATTGTTGATTTTAGCATTCATAATTGTTGTTTTCCTAATGGAATGTGATGCATACCCAGATTATATCTTACACAGTCAATCATGAATTGTAAATCATAAGTACAGACAGTATTTCATAAATCTCTTTACTCATTTCCAAGTGTTGTATAATGGGCCATCCTTTTTTTCCTAGGAAGTCAGATAGTCAGGCCTAGGAAACTGAGAATATACCTTAAGTATAAATGCTGGAACCCAGATCTCAAGTTAAGAATATGTGTTAAAAATACATGTGTAAGAATATGTGTAAAAAATACATATATTAGGAATATATGTAAAATTAACATATTTTTAATACTTCTGTCTGTGCATACGAACAGAATACTCTTTTTACACTGAGACATCTGCAGCTTGCATGGACACATATTTTTTTCACCACTTTGTGAAAATATTGTAACATTAGCAGGGTTTTTTTTTCAAAAGAGTTGATGGCCGAAGGGGACATAATTTATCTCTGAATTACATATCTCCTCTTCATGGTATTTTTCTGCATGCCAAAATGCTTTAAAAAGGGCTCTCCAGTTGACTTCTTTTTCTAATCATCCTTACACTCGAATGAAATCCTAAATGCGATGGAAAGTGAAGAAAATACCTGGGTGATGCAAAGGAGGTAACCACGGTCTGGAAAGCTTCAGAAAGCATTTGTGGTTGACCAAACGCAAAATCACAGAAGAAAAATGAGAATGCTTAAATATGTACATTAAAAATACAGGGCATTAATTTTGTGTGTCCATATGGATAAAAATGATATGCCCATAGTGATGTCCATATTTCATCTGCTCAGGATCAGAAACTGAACAAAACATTGCCAAGTGCCATGTGAAGCTGATGGGACACGAATATTCTCACGTTTCAAAAATAAATTTTCAGATAAATCTCCTCCTGATTTTCATTTTTCATTGTGTATCTTGCACAAGGATGAGTAAAACATGGGCAGTTAAAAGAGTAAAGATTTAAAATGTGGTATAAGTGATATATTTGTTCCTGTCACCCTGTAACTGAAAAGCATACTGAAATAATTTGAGGATTTAAACAGAAAAAGTACACTGAAAATCAATATGCAAAATTCACTCACAGACCATGTGGTGTTACAGCTGGATATATATGTGTGTGTGTGTATGTATGTACTTATTACTAAAATGAACTTTACAGAATTTCTGGATATGCGTCCAAAAAAAAAAAAAAAAAA
>WBMY01006658.1:106011-118603 GCA_013397315.1 Donacobius atricapilla
AAAAAAAAAAAAAAAAAAAGAGATCTTGCATGGTGAGCAGGATTTGGTATTAAGAAAAAACATAAAACCCCACATGTTCTTAAAAACTCTGAGAAGTCCAAGCTTTAATTCAAGATATGTGCTGTGATGTAAGGGAAACTGTAAGGAAACCAGCCCTAGGATCAGCTAATTGTCAGCTAATTTCTTACCTCACTATTTTTATTGCTGAGAATAAAGATTCCTATTCTGGGATTTGAAAGTGTGTGTTATAGATTTTTTTGGAAAAGAAGCAAATTGCCCCCAAAACCCCAAAACTATTTCTGAAAGAAATTTCTAGGTACAAATGTTTAGGACCAAGTTTGATTAAAAAGAATGCACAAAAACCCAACAGAAACCATCAACAAAAAGAAGTAAACTTCAACCACCCATGAAAATCCTGGTGTATCTTATTCTATTCCCTGCTGTTCTAGCACAAAAAGCAGTCAAGTGTAATGGGAGTGACGTATGCCAAATTTTATGTCTGCAAGAACATTTCTGCAAATATCTTTTTCTTATTTTCCCCCCATAATGCCCTTAACTGATGATACCAGAGACGGCTAACTTCTAATGGTTACTTAATCCATTTTTACTACCTTTTATGTTTCCCTGTATAAATATCATCATCTTTGGTTCCAATGCAACAAGGTTTTCTACTGATTTGACAATGATAACTATTTAATATGGCATCAATTCTCTAAGTGCTTTAATATGTGCATGAGGCATACACGTGGAATTAAGAAGGCCCATATTATTTAAGAGATAGAATCTTGTCTCATTCTTAAGTAAGCTACTCGTAATTACATTTTGAACATTAGCGCAGTGAAAAAGAAGTTGTGAAACTCTGAAAGTAGCCAGTTTTCCAGTTTTCCCTACTATTTTTTTATTCAGCACACAGTTATATGCTGCAACGGAATATGTTTCTCCCAACTCCAAGAGAACTAAAAAAAATAAGGATTTTGGCAAGTAGCCATTCAGCTAGAGACTGTGCCATTTCAGCCGAGCAGGCAGGATTTTCCTACTTGTTACGCACACCCTGACAACCATTATTGTACAAGATTTATTTTGCTGCTTTAAAAATCAAGAAAAGGTGATATCTCATTGCAAGCATGGGCATTTACAAAGATAATCCAAAACTGCAAATGTTCAGAAAATAAATACATAAGCTGAGTATTCAGAGGGTAAAACAAATAAATAAATCAACATCTATTCAGGTCAAAAAACTCAAACTAATTTTTTACTTCCATCTTTCTCCTTATCTGTCCTTACAGCAGGAAGATATAGCCTAAAATTTTAGATCATGACAATCAAAGCAGGATAATTATTAATTCTTTACTAATAATGACTATTATTGTTATTATTTTGAAAGCTTTTAAACAACTCCAAGATGTTGATAATTCTGGGAAGTGTGGGCATTACATTGTTGCTACACTCTCACAGGTTATATGCTATTATTCCAAAAGCTCTGAAGGGATTAAAGAATCCACATCTGCAGTTTAATAATATTTGATTATATAATAATTTGATAATAGAGGTTTGATTTTGATTTTTGGGCGTTTTGTTTGTTT
The DNA here is from genome assembly GCA_013397315.1 of Donacobius atricapilla. Classification (NCBI taxonomy): domain Eukaryota; kingdom Metazoa; phylum Chordata; class Aves; order Passeriformes; family Mimidae; genus Donacobius; species Donacobius atricapilla. The sequence goes on from WBMY01006658.1 coordinate 107,595, forward strand.
TTAATATCACACAGTAAGGTATAAACTCTTGAAAGTTGACCGGCTAATATTCAGTTTATGGCTAGGAACTGACTTGAAGGAACACAAATGTGCTCAAGAATAAAGTCACGGTGAACATTTGCTTCATCATTTGGACCTCAGGTAACTCCCTCAACCCATGAATGAAGACACTTTCTAAAGCCCAGCATTTCATGCTGGCTTTGAAGCCAACCTGCATTTGATACAGATGCACAGTGTTTGGTGCTTTGGCTTTGCTCAGCAAAGTCTTTTTTCTCCCTGGCTTTCCATCGGAGTTGCAGGAGCCCATCTGGCACTGCCTGACAGCTTCGAGCTGTCTCTCTCTGTCATGAAAGTGTCTGGTTGTTCTTACAATGCTCTTAATTAATTTTGAAAAATGAAATATATGCCAGCAGCCATTCAACAATGGCAACTCCACATTAACTGGTAAAATATCTATTCAGTTTCAGACTATGAGTGGTCACAAAAGACCTCAACTCCTTGACCCCATCTTGCAGTTTTCAGACAGAAGTTACACATGTGAGCACAACACAGAGAGCTGCTTGAGCACTGTTGTGTTTTTACTTTTTTTTTTTCTGAAAGAGAATTCAGTTTCTCTCAATATTTACTTCTGAAGTGAAACGAAGTCTCCAATTATTTTCTAAGTGATTCCCCCAGTCCTGGGCAGTGACCAGTCAAAGGTTGGATTTCATGACTTTCATGATCTTTTTTTGCCTTATCTGTGCTACCACCTAGCCAGGGCCTCAGAAGTTGTGCTGGCTGCCACTCTCACAGGTAAGTTTTTTTCTGCAACAACTTTCTCTGATATCTGACATCACCAGAAGGTGGGATGTTTCAGGCCATCAGCAAGAAAATTCTCAACAAATCTCAATAACTGAGATTTATCAGGAACTGATTGCATGAACAACCTCGTAGAAATTCATGTTCAGCGTTAGCCCCGAAATCTTGCCAAGATGCAAAAGACAGCAGCAGCTAAACCCTAAGATTGACCTTCATGCCTGGATACTTGCATCAGCCCCAGGGCAGTCTGAGGTGCTCTGGCAAGGGGGAAAGGGAGGCAGCAAAGGAAACTGAAGGGCAGGTTTCTCTTGGCAGGGCTGCCCAGGGGAGATTTGGCCTGAGGATGCCTCAATGGATGCAGGAGAACATTCTGGGCCTCCCGTGGATGTTTTGGTGACTCACCCAGATCTCAGCGCCTTCAGCAGTGCCCTGGTGCTGACTCAGCCCTGACTCAGAGGGCAGAGGCGCCTCTCTGAGTCACCACCACCAAATATTTTCCTTTGACTTCCCCAAACAGGATATGCCCCGTGTGTGCCTACTTCTCCCCTGGGAAATCTGATATCAGACCTGAGCTGGAATGGCACCCCTATTTAGAGGGCTTTTTCCTCAAGTAACCTTGCTAACCAAGTAAAGAATTCTCTCTGGAGAAGAAGCTGGGTTGATATCTTTCTATTACACAGAGGAAACGTGCACGTAACTCTATTATAGGACTAGCTTATTCTCAACAAAAAAAAATTTAGAATGAAAAATTCTTCTTCTACAGGCAAGAAAAAAAATTTGTCCTGAACTCCAGAAGAATGATGGTAAGAATATAGTTCTTTTGATATTGCCATCCATCTGGAGGAATATTTGTGAGATCTCATTTATCAGACTGTTTCTACAACTCAAAATACATGATAGAGGTGACCATAGTTTTTCTGTCTGTGCTTGCAAACAATTGTATTTCATCACACTTGAGACACAATTGTTGCCTCTCCAGAATCACAACATTGCAGATTGTCCATGAATTTAATCTGGCAGTTTCCAAATGATTGTGTGTGCAGACAACTTGAGTTGTGTGCACACACACATACATTCACAATCCAAAACTACACACACACACACATATTTATATATATATTATATGAATAAAGCAGTGAACATAAAAGCAAGGAGGCTAAACACGTAAATATAAAAGGAAGACAAAGGTGGGAGAGAGGGTATATATTTACACATATAGATGTATGTATGAAGTTCAAAGGAACACCAAAGAGCCAAATAATATCACTGGCCAGTAATTCAAAATACCCAAACTCATTCATTTAGTTATTTCAAAGCAAGAGTTAGTAGCATATGGAGTTGTGATTGGAATGGACTAATCCATGGAAGGTAATAACAGTTTATGAATAACTTGAAATAGACTTATAGACCTTGTGGTAAATAACTTTAGGTTGTACAGGTAATGGGGTCAGGACAAAAAAAACCTTTCTAATTTGAAGACTGAAAGAATGTGGAAGTTATGATTTGTAAGAATGAAAAAAAGAAGCCCCGTGCATGTATGAAAGACAAAAAGCAAGGATTCAGTCCTTCTGCAGGTCGTCAGAACATCAGACAAAGTCAACATATATAAGGAAACCCTTGGAACTACACAAAGCTGACTCAGTTTTCACACTGACAATTGCAAGCTCTTGGCCCAAGGCTGTTCTGAATCATCCTCAGGCCTTCTTTTTTATCCCCATAAATAACCCAGCCAAACAACAGCAAGTAAAACCAGGGGAGCAGAAGCTGTAACTGGTGATGCCGCTCACATGGCAGGGCAGAAAACACCCCAAAAATTGGCACCTCCAGTTTTCTCCGTGTAGCAGAGCACCGCTCTGAGCTGCTGGATAAACTTTCGGCTCCACTACACCTACAGGGCAATGACACAGCCTGCCTGCTCTGTGGTTTCACCGCCCTGTGGCTCCTGCCTGGAAGATTGAGGGTTCCAGCTGTTCCCGGGATTGAGCCTGAGGGCCAGTGGACTTGGAGAGAAACTGCAAATGAAGCCTTTCCAGTGCACTGACGGGAAAGCCAGGGGTAGGAAACCTTTACAGGAGACTGGGAGGGGAAGAGCACAACCCTTGTGCATGGAGAAACCTTGTGGGAAAGCAGAGGGGTGTGCAGATCAGTGCCTGACAGCATGTGGGCTGCTCCCAGGCACCGCCAGCAATCAGTCCAGAAGGTCTCGTGGGCCAAAACTGTTTTACTGAGCCATTTCCAAGCGAAATTGGATGCCATGGGAAGTGACTCTGCGGCTCTCTTCCCTCTGAATCAGTGCTGGAGCTGTCAGGCACCTCACAGCGGGACCTACCACAGAAGATGTTAAATAATTTGTGGTCAATTAGCAACCATGTGCCTTTTCCAGCCTGTAGTTCTGGCTAGGCTCCAGGAGCTGTCATTCTTACACCTAGTGCTTGCCCTAAAGACTTGATGTGTTTTCTGTCTCATTTCTCTGTCCTGAAGCTTACTCTGCCCCAGGACGCCAGCCACAGATGTAAATGCAAGGGGTGTAGTCATGATTTATGCTGGAAACACATTCCCTGCTGTAAATACAGCTGCACCCAAGAGAAATAAGGAGTTGCTCCACAATCCAAGCAAGCGCGCTTTGCTATTCCATAGCTTTTGTAGTAGGACAGAAGGTGGGCATGGATCTCCTTTCCCACACATCACTGAATGAATCAGACAGTTTTGAAGTTAGTGCAGCTCCAATGCCTTTTGGATGGAGAGGAGAGAAGGAATTCTACATAAATCACTGTCCCTGAGCTCAGGTTTGGAGCCCATCCCAGATCTGATTCAGAAAATGTGAGAGTCTTCTGCAGGTTGCTTAATTCCTGAATGCTTCAGAGCCCTGAAGCAGTAAAACATAGCAGGTAGAGGAGTGGGAAAGCAGTAAAGAGGTCTTTTAAAGAAATATCAGGGTTGTATAAAGAAAACAGTAGTCAGTAGATGCTGCAGTAATTATTTACTATTGCGACATCATGGTTTTCTTGGATTAGTACAAACTGATATATTTTTAACATTCACCTGTAAGATTTCATTAAGGCAGAGCATATGCAAGAGGCAAGAGCTGCACTTTCAGTTTTCCCATCCAGACAAGGATTTGAAGCCTTTAAAAACTACCAGCCACGTGTAATGCCCAGCTTTGGCTTGAACAAGGTGTACTTTCTTGCTAATTCATCATACGAAAATGCTGTCGCAAACTCGGCTTGACAATAAACGCTTTGGGACTGTAATGACTTGGATTCAGTAAATATTCTTGTGCTCAAAATGATAGCCAGGGAAAAACTGAAAAAAACCAAATTAATGGCTGCACACCCAAGTAATAGTTTAAAGAGGGACTACATCTAGAGCTGGAGCATAGCATCACTTTGTCTTAAAGAAAGAGTGGGACAAAATTGCGGTGAATTTTTACTTGCTCATTGCCTTCGCTCATACAAATATGACATGAATTTAAAATCAGCTGATGATTCTGTCACTCGACTCTTGCCTTCAACTTGCCTTAAAAGAGCTATTTCTAAATGAAAAAATTACGAGAGTGTAATAGTAATGATGAAAATAATGATAAGAATGATAATGATCATGATAATAATGATAATAATAATGATTAGGATGATGATTATAATAACAACAATATTAATAAAAATAAATAATCTATCCATAAAATAGCAGTTCTGTTCCAAGTCTATAAAAGCAGTGAACTACTTCATTAATGCTGAATATCAAAAATATACTTGTTCCAGGCTGGAGTCTTCTACATCCTGAACTGTTATATTCTGTTTTAGCGAAATTTTGCATCTTTAGTAATATTGCACATTTTGTGGCTTAAAAACCCTCAAAACAAACACATCACAGTTTACTATACTACACAGGGTCTGTGGATAAATAGATCACCATTTCTATCATCTCATAACCAGCCTTAAAGAAAAAAGTCACCACTGTAAATTGCCAAATTAAAAAAAAAAAAAAAAAAGGAGAAAGTCTTTCCTGGAATGTGCAGGTACAAGTGTTTTATAAATTAAGAGTGACACAGTTTCCCTTTATACTGCTTTAGAAACTCAAGTCTTCATCCCACAGATTCAAATCCCCCTTCCAAGAGTTCTGCTCATCAAGCTGCATCTTACAAACTCTTGCATTCTTTGCCCTTTTCTGAAGACCTTTCCAGATCTCCACGATGGTCATTAGAAAATTTCTCTTCAAATTCCAGTCCAAACTCATACACGACCAATTTACAACTATCTGATGTGCTGCCAGTATTAGTTTAAGATAATTTTCCCCCCTCTTGATGTGTAGCCTGCTTCAGCATATTTATAAAAAAGCTACTGCATTGCCTTTTTTTAGCACATTGAGCAAGACACACTTTCTGATTTGTTCTCTAATGCAGAGACTGCACTTTTATCCTGACCTGGGTAACTCTACCCCACATTTACTGCAGTTCGAGATCACGATCTTTCTCAAAGGGGGCACAACAACAGAAAATAAGTGGTTCAGAACAGTAAAGTCACTGAAACATAGCACATATCACTCTCTCAAATTTATATAAAATAAATAATTAGTTAAATCACTTTGCTCTCTTTACCCTACTCAAGGTAGGCTTCAGGCAGAGGTTTTACCTCAGTTTTTCTTTCATCATCTTTTATCATTTTATTATCCTCTAGTATTGAATTGGGAATACCTATCAACTCCTTAACGATCGCTACAAATAAAAATGTTTGTAAACCAAGAATCCCTTTCATTATTTTTACTTGACAAGAACAGCTCCTCCTTTGTCTCTGAAAGTGAAAGATTCTTTGTCTTTAGTCAGCAAATCCACCAGCATTTCTACCACCTCAGATCTGTCCCATAACGCTAAGAAAAAAATTTTAAAAAGAGAACAAAGAAAACAAAACAAAAACAAACACCCCCTCCCAACCCCCCAAAAAACCCAAACCAAACCAACCAAACAAAAACCACACAAAAAACCAGCAAAAATCTTTACCCTTGCTAGGTATTTGTGTGCTCTAACAATGGCGGAGGAAAGACGAAGGAGAAAAGAGGTGAGGGACAGGCATTTCTGAAAACTAGCCTGTGATTTAAATTCTGGAAACCTTAGCAGCATCTTCTGTGCTCTGCAAAATCGTTAGTCCATCACAGACTGTCTTTTATTGTCAAATTGGTGTGAAGTCCAAAGTTGCGCCATCAGCAGGTGTTCAGGCAAGTGTGGGTTTTCTCCTGCCTGGGTCACGTTCCTGTGATCTCTGCAAGGTTTGCGATGGTTGTCAGAAAGGCAAGGTCTGTGAAATGAGAAATGAAATGTGCACCAGTGAGTAGCAGGAAAAAGTTACGACCTTGGAAATTTTCATGGATATTTGTTTGAGATGGACTTCTCTGAAGCTGCCATCATCTTCATCTCCGTTTTCCTCAATTCAGCCATGGGCTGGCTCTCCTTGCCTTTAACAGTCAACTCTGCCTCAGGTTGAGATTAAAACTCAGTTGTTTGTATTTTAAAAATTATTTTTTAATTAAAAATTAGCAAATTATCAATATTCAATCCCATTCGATGAAACTGATTATCAGAAAATTTCTGAGTGCTCTGAGAAAATTAAACATAGACCACTGAATTCAGCAAGGGACACCTGGTAGTGAGCAATACTTGTGCTCTCTGGAATAACAATTGGGCCAATGAATCCTATTTTTTTTGTTTCAAAATAAGTCTTATTTCTCTCTCTTCTAAAGAGGAAGGAGGGATTTAGTTTGATTTTTGTCTTCCGGTAGAAATTATTACAAAAGATACATTTTTAAAAAATTTTATGTTACTAATAAATTGCCTCCAAGGGTCAGTCTGTTCTTTAAAGCAGATTTTGTGCAAGGTAACTCTTGGAATGAAGACTCACGAACCTGATAGGCAAAGACAAAAAAAAAAATAATCTGCAGAGATTTCCTGCTTTGGGCATCACTTCAGCTGTCTGAGGGTTTTGTGGAGACATCTTTGCTGGTAGGTGTCTGAATAAATAATATTCCTTTCAGCTGGGATCTCCAGAATAGGTGCAAGTGCTGTTTGGTTCATACACTGAAACACAGAACAAGGGGATTTTATTTAATTAATTTAGGTCCTTTCCCTCTAGGAAATAAATTGGTTACACTTGGTGAGTAAAACAACAGCCTGCAACAAGAGTAGGTGGGAGGAGAGTTAGGGCCATATTTTTTTCCTCGGAACAGGCTGAAAAATGAATGTATGTGAACAGAAACCACAAGAAGGAGACAGGGTTAAAATCAAATATTTGTATTTCTACTGAAATTGAGACATTGTGGAATAAACCTGATGGCCACTCCCTTGAAGATGCCTTGTTTTTTGACCAGCTGTAGATTGGGAAATGCTGGCTGGGGGAGTGTAGTACAGCCAGCCACAAACCCCAGCACTGGTGTCCTCAACAGGACAAACCTATGAACTAACAAGTCACGGATTTTCCACTGCATCAGCCTCAGGAACCTGTGAGCACCGCAGACCTTCCTCAGTGGCTGAAGCGGGCAAGAGCGGGACCTTTTCTACCTTTTTTTCAATATTGACTGTAAAACAGCTTCAGAACAGCTGAGCTCCATGGATTATGCAATTCACAGTCAAGAAATGTAAAGCTGGTTTTTTTTTTATCACACAGAAGAGAAGTCGATGGCACGCAAAATGCAGCTTTCACAGGCTGATGCTGTGAAATCTATGGCACCTCCTGCTACACAACATCATTCATCATGCTGCAGTTCTTCTAACAGGGAGAGAAGAAAATACAAAGGGACTAAGCAATTCCTTGGAGTTAAATACAAATTCAGAACCAAAGACAGACTGCTCCTTTTCACTCCCTCTTCACAATGCTCGTATCCAGTCCACAGCACCTTCAAAATGCCATCAAACCTAGGAAATATTCACTTGGCTGTGAACAAGAAACCAGCACCCACAAGGACTGAGGACTCAGACAACTGGATGGAAATCAAACTTGCATCATTCACTTGGAGCTAAAACCTACCCACCATTAACATCTGTTCCCCTTTCTGCTCCTGCCTGCTTTCATCACCTTTTTTTGGGTTTTTTTTTGGACAACTGGAAAAGACAATCAGCTTCCTGGAGACTCCGTGCCAAAACACAGGGCCAAAGACAGGGTGCTCTGTGGAGATTTTGAGCGCTTTGGGCGTCAGGCACCTGATTCTGGTTTCAGAGCAATGAGTCTCTCTGTACTGAGCATCAAGAGAGAAATTTTCTATCTTTGCAGAACCAGATAATGTCTGCCTCAAGCTCTTGTATCAGCTGAACTTCCAAGTGTCCTGACAAAGTTTGGTCCCACCTCCACAGCAGGTGGGGGAGTACAGAAAAGCATCAGGGCTGTGCAATTAGTGGAAATCACTGTCCACAGGTAACGAGGCAATCCATTCACTTTGGCACTGAATCTTAAATTCTATTGACATGAGTGGTTTAGTCACAATGGAATGCTCTTCATGCAGCTGTGTTAACACAAGGAGAATAAGACCCTTTTCAGAGGGGAATTTCGTACATTTTTATGTAGTCAGGAATGCTGAAATTTGGCTTTTCTCTTTCATGTGAAAAAGTAATAATGAATGAACATTAATGCTGTAAATTATTTACAGGACTTCACAGGTTATTTCTGTGGGTACAACAACCCCTAAATACTCTGTTGCCTTTTGAACGGAGAGAATAAGGTGTTAATGATTTTTATCCTCTCTCCCTGCTTTTATGCATTTTTCAATATATTTTTTATTCTTCTAATCTGAAGACTGTAGCACTCAAGATCACTGTGTTCTGTGGGGCAGAGATTCTAATTATACTGTCAGTGCCTAAATCTGAGTTTTGTTCTTCTGTTGCACAATGCTTCAGACAACGTACCTGACACAGCTGCGCCTTTGCTGGAGAAGGTGTTGCAATCCCTTTTCAGCTCCCCTTTAAAAGCAGCAGGACACTCCTCCGTGAGACCTGAGCTGCTTGAGCACAGCTGGCTCCCTGCCCAAGGCATGTCCTAGGGGGCTTATTCCGGAATGTTTTGCTTTGCTCTCTTTTCTGCCCAAGGTGGCTTTGAGTGATTGTCTTCACATCCTTCCTTTCTCCAATCTCTGTGTCCTTCAGTCCAAGGGCAGCCTGATGGATCTGCCCTTCTACCAGACTTCTGTCAAGGCTCGATGAGAGATATGAGCCAAATGATTTTATTTGCCCTTTGGGAATTAAGGCAGAAAAGACTAAACACCATGGGATTCCTTATGGACAGTCTGACTGCTCCAGCATCTCATCTCACATGGTCACTGGAACAATACCACTCAGAGAAGAGAGAAAAAGTCTGCAGAGAGCAAGGATGGGTAGTCAGATCACAAAAATAAAGATCTTATTCATCTCCATTAGTCAAGCATTCACCATGTAACCTTTCTGAAAGATAGAATTTTCTTTGTTCACTGTTCAACTTTTAAAATGCATAATTCATGAATTATGTGTACTCTTGGCTGGTGGTGTGGTTTTTAGGGGGGGGAGGTTGAGTGTTTTGGGGTTTTNTCTTGGGAAGATAAATTAAACACAATTATGGCACCTCTGTGTCCTGTATTTGATATCTTCCACCCTTACATTAGAGCCATTTCATAATCTACTTTCAATATGCTGCTTTTTGAAATAGAAGAGGTAATACTCAGCAATTTTTAAAGTTTTGGTAATGAGACATGTCTACTCTCTATTTATGTGCTCTGAAATACAGGAGGAATTGAGTTGATGCTTTCAAATCTGGTCTTCATCTGTTCAAAATACTATTTAAATTTATACAGACTCTCTTCTACCCTGCTCTTTGCATTTTTTTAACGTGTGCTGCCCCAGGGAAAAGTTGCATTTGCTGATAATGCCTTAATAATCTTGTTGGCAGCTATTTTCTCTTGAGCAATGTATAGATCTAATAAGAAGAGTTTGCCTTCAAATTTCAATATATATCAGAAGTTCATCTGAGTTACTTCTGATAGGAGAGAACACATCACAATTCTTTAGAAAACTGTTCAGCTTTTTCTGTAAAAGAAATAAACATTTATTTTACAACCAATGTTTTTTCAGAGGAATGAGGTAAGACCACAGTGTTTAACAAGCTTGTGAAACATTGACTGAAGCTACATTATGCTCATTATAATGAGCCTGTCCCAAAACTTTGGCTGTAGGGACCAAATAGTACCAGAGCTTCCATCTGAAAGTCAACGAATAGGAAGAGAGGAACCTCAGTTCCAATGAATAGCAGTGAACTTAATTAAAAACTTCCCCCTCTGATGGAAAAATTAAAGTTTAACTAAACATAAATCCTCAAGGGAAAGTCTCCAATTTAAATTAGTGGCGAAAAATACTCCTGGCATTTTTTCAGCCCCAAAGGAAAAGTTTTGATTGTTTTGAGATTGTTGGTCTTCCTTTTTAGTTTCTAACCTTGGCAACTTACAAGTCATAATCTTTGCCAAAGTGTTTGTACTTTGAAACTAAAATATTTCCTGTGGAAAAGACTCCTTTTCGGGATTGTTCCACTTGTATGTGTTCTTTCCCTCTTTGCCTTTCCCTCTGCTTCAGAATTTTTAGTTTCTGAACTCTTGTCTGGGTGAGACACTTCCACTTCAAAGGCATGAAAGCAAAGAGAAAGAGGATTGTCTAAACCAGCGGGGTTTTTTCTTGAAATGCTACAGGTACTGAAAATACCTCTAGTATCTCAGACATTCAGTGTTGGTACCCTTTTTGTTCTGAAATTCAGTTATTTTTTGTAGAACATCCTGAACTAAACCTCCTTGTCTGGCTAACTAAGATGGTGTGAATTGTTAACAGGTTTAGAAGCTTCCCAATCCATGGCTCTGTTAGATGGAAAAGAAAAAAAAAAAGCAGGAACAAAACCAAACACAAAAAACCTAGCAGCCGTCTAAATGCAACACAAAAGCTGAAATTGGGATTAAATCTAATTATTCATTTTAAACAAAGGGCAAAATCCTTCTGAGAATGCACTGAATAATCCTCTCTGTAGGGAGTTCTGTGGTAGCTCTGGACCTTTCACAGATTATTCTTGTTAAATCAACTTGCTTAAAGCCTCTATATCGCCAGAAGACAAAAGTGAGTTGCCTCCTCTTGTTATAGGGCACAGGTGTTTTCCATGTGGGATAAGCATCCTTTCCCAGTGAATTAGTACTTTGTGCATCCTTGAACACTGGGATGAACAACCAAG
>WBMY01006658.1:118617-133223 GCA_013397315.1 Donacobius atricapilla
AACAACCAAGAACAAACATAAGAAGGAAGTCTCAAATCTGACCAATCCATAATATCCGTAATTAAGCAACCAGCTTACTTTTGATCCGTAAAATCCTTTTGCTGTCTGCTAATTGAGATTTCTGTTCTCTCCTATGGAATCAAGTAGCAAGGGAAAAGGCTTCCACTGTGGTATGTTGAGCTGGTTGTAGCCATCCCCAAATTCTCCTGTATTTTCCTCTCCAAAAGGGAAGTTTCAGATTAGCAAAATTCCACTTGGGTTTCTTTCTCTGCAAAACATCATAAATAAATTAAAACCACTAGAAAGGAAAACTGAAATTAACTACTCCAACCATTTGGAGGTACATCTGCAATGTCAAAAGGATGCGTGATTTATCGCAGATTGAATCCCTGGTTGAGTATATTGTTGCTCTTATTTTTATTTCAATAATTTTGGGGTTTTTTTTGAGTATCTGATAAAGTAGACTAGAGGTTGTGTTTTGAATATGCAGCTATGAAATACTAGAAGCTTTTGCAACAATTTCTAAGCACGAAAATGAAAACAGAGTAATGTTAGTATGGACTGGGAAAAAGAATTGTTCCTTGCAAACAGTTATTTTCACTTATGGGGGTTTTCTCCTGGCTGATTCAAGCCAAAGACATTTGTCCAGTGGCTATCCAAAATCATCTCTGGAGTTATTTCTCTTTAGAATGAATTGTGGGGGTTTTTGATGATGTTATTTTCCTAGTAATTTCATCACTAGAAATTATTCTTCCTCAATGACATTCTAGAGGAAAAGTCACATTTATTAGGTGTGGATTATATGAACCAAACTAATGTCAACAGAGACTAATGCTCAAGAAAATTTGTCAGCCTTAAATCCTGGCAGAAAAACTTGATGTCTTCTAGCACAAAGCCGAAACTTTGATAGCAAGAAGAGAAATTGAGTTGCTCCAAGTTTACCTGGCTCATGCTGAAAGATGGCTCTGGCAACGGTAGTAGAAATTCCATGAGTAATTTCACTGGAAAGAGTGTGCTGCCCAATAAAATGGCTGCAAGAAAAGTCAAGTTTGCCTCTCAGAGACTGAGATGTTGGGATGAATAATGGTGTCAGGAAATGAGCCTTATTTAGCAAGCCCAAAAAGAAAGAGGAAGGAGGGTATATTTTCTTTTGTTTTGTTCTTGTTTGCTGAGGGAGAGAGAACAATTCTGTGGATGAAGATACAGCTATTTCCAGCTCAGGAACAGAACTGTTGTGGATATTTTGACATCAAAGCCTGATGACCTCCTGTCCTCTTGAGGATCTTAATCATGCGTACCAAACTGGTCAAAGAAGAGAAACATAATTCTTCAATTAATCACCTAAAGAAAGGGATGAAAAAAAAAAAACAAACCCCAAAACAAAACAAAACAAAAAAACCACCCCAACTTGCTAGGCATAAATATTTCTTCTTTTTGTGGAACAACTTGTAAAAGTTGTCTAGATATTTTTTGTTGAATCAGTTGCCTTGGAGATTGAAGAAATGCTGTTGATTATGCTTTTTCCTATTGAATAAATGTATTTAAATCCAAAAGATTATGTGCATATTATGTTATATTGCATGAGGGTTGTTTATATGGTGCTTATTTTTATAGTAGAAATATTTTGGATGAAGAGAAAGATTAATGAATAGGGCCTTTATTTATTTTATTGAGTTATGCTGGAAAAGTAAACTAAAGTTTCTGTAACTTTTGTCTTTCTTTATGCTTTTTTCAGTGGGTCAGCCACTCCAAAAGGCATCTGTATGCACTTGCAATGCAAAAAAAGGCAGGTAATATGTTACATTTCCAGAGGGAGAAAAGTAAAAAGGGGTGACATTTGCTCTCGTCGTGAGATTTAGGTTCAGGAGTATGTCGGAAGGTCTCCTTTGTGACCCTAAATAACACAAATCTGTTCCTACCGAAGACTACCAGGCACCTCAGGTATCTGCTCTTCAGCATCATCCGTGGCCACAGCTTGGCCAAAGCCTACAACTTTTCAAGCATCATTTTTTGAAGACCAAATGCCTTTGAGACATAAATAATTAATGCAAAAAGGGAAAAAGTAGAAATAAAACATAGCCATGGAAATTCAGGGGTATTTAACCAAAATCTGTTTCTGTTGCTGTCATAACACAATTGTTTTGCTTTCTTACAAATTTAAATGTCTTCAGTAGAACTCATAAGCCTGGTGCTGATGATGAATCACCCAAGAATGCACAGCTGCACCAAGAGAAAAAAGGTCCCAAAATAAATACACTGTTTATTTTCGTAGCTGTTACTTGTTCCTAAGCTCTTTCAAGAAATCACTCCACTTTCCGAGCCAGCAGAATTTACCAGATTCTGCAGTAATGACAAGGCAGAGAGAAAAGGAAACTGCCTTTTTTTCCTCAAGGTAAAGACAACAGGACAGTCTCTGAGCACCTTGGCTTCAACATGATTATATTCCAGTCTTTATGAGCCCATAACACATTTTATCATAAGAGAAAAAAAAAAAAAGGTGATTGAGCTGAACCTGTCAAACGGTCTCCATTATTTCATAACTTTGTGGCGGCTAATTTGAGAAACACTTCTGTGGGCATACAGGTACGTAGTCTGAATTTCAGAAAGGTCTTACCCAAGATTTCACTTTAACCCAGGCCGCCACATCAATCAGGGAAGAATTCTCTATGTAGAACTGGACTTTCAAGTGTTCATTTTCCCAGCTACCAGAATTTTTGGCCAAATTGGTTTGTTGCTGTCCTGGTGGCAAAACAAGCCTTTCCTGAAGAGTGTGGTGTGTTAATTTACAGCCAGTTTTGGAACATGGTTTCTGAAGTTCTTAAAAATGTACATAATTATGTAGCTAATTTTGCTCCTCTGAGCTCCTTTTTCATGCACATAATTTCCATATTGCTATAAAATTTGTTAAAATGATACATTTCTTATTTTTAATGAAACCCATCTTTTCCCCTCTATGAAGCTGAGGGCAAGAAATGATTCTGAATTTCGGAATAAAGTGCACATTTGGAAATGGCCATTTATCCAGGTAGCTTTGTAGAAAATTTGGGTGGACTGTAGTTTAATTATGTCTTATGTGTGTCTTGCCTGACCCCTGAATGGAAACAACCGTAGTTTGATCAAGCATCTACTTCCAAAACCCTTGACCTGGTTCCTTGGAATAGGAATTAGCCATAAATTAGTATTTACTGCTAAAATAATATTTAATTTGTACCTGTAAGTAAGCTTTAACTAGTAGCATTATAATGAGAGGAATAATCATAACTCACATCAGCTTTACCAGATGCTGATAAGTTCAGCCTGAGCAGTTCAAAGTTTCTGGAAAGGCTGAGTTATGAGGTGGTGGAGGAGAAGGAAGTGTGGAGGGAAAGGTAAACGAAGGAGAAGGTACTGCCTGGCTAATGTCATTGAAACTGTCATCATTTTATCCGTCTCAAAGAAACATCTTTTCCCTCTCTGATGGCATCTCTTCTATGCTGCACTGACTGCTGAGGCCTTCCTAAAGAGCAGGCCTGAAAGGTCAGATTATCATTAAATGAGATCTACCTAGTTATTAAAATGAGATGATGCGACACACAGAGCTGTGAGGTTCGGGCTGCTGTGCTCTCTAGATCATAGCATTTTGTTCCTCACTCTCCCTGTAGCTGCCAAGCTGGAGCTGGTTCACACTCCTGGCAGCCCGGTGTCCGCTGTGGGCACTTGCAATATCTGCAGAGACTCCTCTCCACTTCAGGGTTTCCTGTCAGCCCTGTGACGCCAGCGGGGACACGGGGGACGGGGAGGGTCTTTCAGGCAGAATTAACCTGCTGCGAGTGCATCTTAACACACAGGTTGGTGAAGAGATTAGGCCTACACACACCCACAAAATCTCACCTGTGCGCACCTTCACGTTCTTTCCTCAAACCTCTTCTACCTGTTTGCCTTGGGCTGTCACTCTTCTGACTTTAGGCATTCTAAGCAGTGGTTGGTAGCATTTTCAGAAGCAAAAATGAAAGGGTACTTCCCTCAGAAAGGTACTTCTCTTCATCTCTATATGTTCTTTGGGATCTTTTTTAATATATTTGCACTTGGACTTGGATGAAGAGTCCCTCACATGAAAGGGTTCAGGCAGGGAAAATGTGGAAGTTTTCTCAGTGTCCTGGGATCCCTGGACTGCCTCCTGTGCTGGATAGGGCTGCTGTCCATGTCTGATATGAGCACCCTCTGCCACCATTTGAACAGAAGGAATCCAAAGGGAAAAGGCTCCAGCCTGTTTGCAACTCTGTTCTTCAAACCAAAAAGAAACCAACTCCAGCTTTTCTGTAAATCCATCTCTCAGGAAAAAGCTTATGATAAATCCTTCCATTTATCTGAGAGCCCTGAAAAGAGCCAAGAGCTTTCACAAAACTGTGGTGAAACAGGTCTCATCATGACACAGATCTGTACATCTCCAGATTATCCTGTGCTTGTACTGGAGCGGAATCAGACATTAAGGACTCAGTCAGCAAGTTTACTTGGACTCCATGGGAAACTTGTCATGACAAGACAAGCCATTATCAACCATTATTAGAGAAAGAACGCTGCCTTCCATCCCTGGGTGGTTTTATTTTTTGTTAACTCCTCCTCACTGGGTATTCTTAGTAACAGCATTTAAATCAACAGTGAGCAAGCATCATCACACAGAGCGAGGGCCACATCATACACAGGTTTAATTTGGATTAATGACTCTGAAATTGGAGGTTCTCTGAATGGAACTGACTAAAACAGCAATGAGTAAGCACTTGAGGAGCCAGTGATGGGCTTTCCTGCAGAATGAAAAGCAGTACCTTTGCCTTCCTTTGTCCTCTCTCTTGTTCCTCCTTTGAAAGTGACAGGAAATGTGTTCTTACCTTTAGTGAAATCAGCAATGTGCCTTCATTACAGGTGGTGAAGGATTTTATAAGTGTAATTCCTGTGTTTTTATAAACCCTAAGACGGTCTCTGGAAGCTATCTACCATCTCCATTTTCACCTGCTGATAAGTGGCGTTACTGTATTAGGAGTGGCAAGAGAAACAACACGGACTCTCCAAACTTAATTGCAAAAAGCGAGCGTGTTTTACTCCTCAAGATCCTTTTTTATAGACAGTTTTGAAAGGGTCTGAAAGGATAAAACTTCATTGGCCATCAAACCAACGCATCACCATCACTGGACAGTTAGGAGCAACACCCCTCAATTGTTTCTTGCCAGAGAACAACAAGGAGACAAACAACACCTGAAAAGGTTGTTTTCCTTCTCCAGAGACTATTTGGGCTCCTCCTCACAATTTCTCAGGCCAGCGAGACAAAGTTATGCACTTAGTTTCACACAGACACCATGCTGCTGCTCCCTGATTTCTCACAATCGGCACCCACAAATAAGTAATAAAATATATTGATCATTGGGTCCTTTATAACATTATAAATATCACAACTTTATTTTAGAAAAATTTACACAGCACAGCCTGAAGTTTCCCTGATCCTCTGGAAGTGAAGACAGGGAGTGAGGTGTCTGTCTGGTGTGGGCCAACTCCAAATCCCTGTGACATGAAGAAGCTTCCATATCCCATTTATTCCAGGCACGGTGCACTTTTTACCTGGTGAAATTGTGATTTTAATGTGAGCAGACAGCAGTGAGGCACAGTGACAGACCTTTCTGTCTGTCTGTCAGCCAGCAGCTAAGACCTTTAGACCAGGCTCTGGTCCACATCATAACGGGAAAAAGCAAAAATTCCTTACATTTTGTATCAAGTCTGAGCCATAATTTTGTTCTGAAAATGCCCACAATAAAAGTCATACAAGGAATATTTGAATGATTGTTTTTAATTTAAATTACTTTCAGTTTAAAGCAAAAATATCAAAGTTGGTATAATTTTTATTTTTAGAAACAAGGAGTATTACAGTACTAAAATTTACTGGAACTACTGCCTTTGAAAGAGGAGATGTTTTCTTCTAATGGGAGGACTAATTGGCAGCAGCACTGTTCGCATAGAAAAAGTTACTGAACAAAAAAAGCCTCAGGTCTTTTCTTAGTAACAATGTCAAGAGTAGATCTAAACAATCAGTTCAAAACAAAGGATCCTAAATTTCTAAAATTAGAAGTGACTTTCTTCTTGAGATATGGGTGGTTTTTTTCTCCTCTCTCTTTCTATAGATTCAGAGTACATCCCACCTCAATATACTCCTAAAAAGTCTCCATTTTAATGGAAATTTCTTAATCCTATAAGGATGTAAAGGTTTAAGGTAAATACTTCACTGTTTTTGCTTGCACAATCAGCTTTTTGGAGCAGGTGCTGTGTTTCTGTTGTAGCAGGATGGACGCAGGCGTGTGATGGGTCCTCCTGAATATTACAGCAATATTATCAAATATTATTATCGATATAATAGAATCGTGTACAGGGAAGTAAGCATTCAAAAGTCTTGCAAAACTTTTGATATTCGAAGAGGGACATTCAGGGGACAGGAACCATGCATCCAATGGCAGGCCCTGCTTAGGGATGGAGTTACTGTTTCTTCAGTCTGGGTGCCTGGTTAGCTTAACTTAAATCCAGCATTTGTGGGAAGTTCAGAGCCAAATGCAATTACATCTGTTTCATGCTGGCCTTGAAATTTTTGAGAGCAATGAGAGGTCTTCCTCTCCTAGGGTGTTGGGAGGGTTTTTCACCCCAACATTCCCCCTAAATAGGGTTTTCTGTCTCTCAGAGTCCCATACCAGGGTTGAAAGACGAGACGGATCCTGCAGCTCGGCNGGTTCATGGTGTTTTCTCGTCAGCACAATTTCCTGGCTTTCTGACCTGGAGGTATTGTGAAATGCTATTTGGCCTGCTTTGTAGATACTTATGAATAGATACCTGCCCTGGTGATTTATTTTAATGATTGCTGGTAACAGTGTCAGCTGTCATCTTAACCACCCTTCAATAACCTCTGTGCTTTTATAAGGTGAGGCCTCTAAGTTTGGAGTTCAATTGGGCCACCCACGTGGTTTTCCACTTTGGAGTTAATCTTTACTTGTGCTGCCCAAAACTAGTAGGTTTCTCCGTGTGAGAAGAGAACTGTACTTCATGTTCTCAGATTTCATTTACAGACCACCATTATAGGCCATTTCTGGTGATCCCACTGATCTCAGAAGGGTAGCACCATGGACACAAGGCAAAAGTCTTTTCCCTTCTGGTATATATAGGCTGTGTGTTCCAAGGGCTCACATACATGAACTCAAACCAGGTTTGATTGCATTTCTCAGGTCTCTGAGAAGGCTTCAATCTTAAATAGATGTGTGTCTGTGTTCTTCAGGAGCTACAAGGATGCTCAGCTCACCACAAATGAAGAAAGAGACGCTTGAAGTTTGTGGCATCCACAAAACTCCCAGGGGTAAAAAAAAAAAAAACAAGAAAAAAAAAAGAAAAAAAAAGAAAAAAAAGTTCAATTTTTGTTTAGGTTTATGAGTTCTTTGCAGGCCTGTAAGAGCAGTCTCTGTTTTGGTTTGTTCACCATATACCGCTGTGGAGCAAGGCATTAAACTTTCCATTCCTACCTATTCCTAGATAACATTAAATCACATATTTGTCGATGGTAGTTTCTTCACTGTTTCATTGTCATTAGAGCAGCCCCAGGGAAAAAAAGGTGGCGTGCCTTGCAGAAGCTGAAAGCTCAACATTTTTTAAAAAATTTTTTCCTCTTTTTATCACAACTGCACTGTTATAATGAACTAATAGAAAAAGAACTATTATGGAAACATTTCAATCTATTTTTAAAAATAGCTATCCCTTTCTTTGGTCTTCCACTGAAAGGGAACAGGTTTATGTGATAGGATCATATCTTTCAGATGCATGGTCTGATGGAAAAAAAATATTCCTCCCATCTTTCTTGCAAGAGGAAGATATCCCTCTTCGTGACCATCTGACTAGAGCGGCTTCCAGATATTCAGTGAAAGATTAAAAATCTCCTTTGCCTGTTTTATGGGAAAAGAAAAAAAAAAAAAAGCTTAGTTGTTCCTTTAGGGTATAACAGAGACAAATTTCATCATCTGTTCTGCCCATCAATCTAGGGGAGGCTTTCCCTCCTTCCTGCATAGGTTGAAAAATTTTCCAAGCCTTCCCGTTATTAATCTGTGCTACAGGAACAGAACTCCTCCGAATGCCAGCCCACAAATAAAAACCTTCTTATCAAGAAATTGAAAGGCAAATGAAAGGCAGAATTCTGCTTAAACTTAGAAAAGACCTACCCTGTCCTTTGTCATGATGGAATAATGTACACGTGTGTCTAAATGAAAAACGTGGTGTGGGAGGTAAAAAAAGAAAATCCCTTCTGGCCTTCATTGCAACACTTTTAGTGAGGAACATCTGTCTTGGTGGGATGCAGGTTTTGGAAACTTTTTTACCTTGTGGATGCAGAAAATAAAAGATCAGCTTTACTCAGGCTGGACAGAAGACTTGAGCACAGAAGTCCAGGCAGAAAACTTGGAAACTTCGTAAATCTCCTGCCCTTTTGTGGAGATAAGGAAGGGCAAATCCCACTTTCACTTGGTAAGAACAAGAGAAACAGAGAGGTACAAAAATAACGAAACTGAAACTGAAACTGAAATTGTCTTTAAACACATCTGAGAAGTCTATTAAAAAGCTTTCACATTTGTCATGTCTCAAGTTCCATGTATTTTTGTTGCTTGATAACAGGCATCTGTTACCTTCCGTGTTCTATTTTCCTCTTTATCCTCTGCTTGTAAGTTATTTTTAACTGTGACACTAGAATCCCATCAGTGAATATCTGTCACGTAGCCTGTCTCAGAAATAAGCACCCTTTTACAGTCACAACTTATCCGAAAATAGGTCAATATTTGTACTCCGAAGTACCAGGGTGTGGAAATGCCTTTTGAAAAGCCTCCCTATCTCCCAGGGGTGCAGACACACCTGAGACCATTGTAAGGAAAGCAGAATCATGGAGAGAATGAGGGGAAAAATAAGAAAATGGGACACAACACCAGAGAAAGCCCCCTCATCTCAAAAACTTGCAAATGTTCTTTGCAAATGGCTTCACACTGAAAATCTAGGTTAAAAAAAGTAAAGAGAAAACGCATTTTGTATTTGCATTGTGGAAACTAAATGTCTCTATGGAAAAGACTGCTTGCCTGAAATGCCTTCTCTGCCTCTGCCAGACTCAAAAAAATGTCAAGCTTGCAGCAACAGCACTTTCATGTGTCCTGGTCCTTCTAAAGCTTTTTCTCAGTTGCTGCGAAGAGAATCTGGAAAAATCTTTTAGTTTGGTTGGAAAAAATGCTGCTCCTAAACTCAGAGATTACCAGTTGTAAAAATGTATTTTAAAAGGTTTTTCCTAAACAGCTGGTGAATAAAGAAGTCTTTGCTGTTCATTTACTTTACCTTTTCAAACAAATGTCATCATTTGTCATGGACCTTCATGTTTCCTGCAACTTACAGTCTGCAAAGAGCAGCACCCAACTGTGGCTTGGGGCAGGAGGAGGGATCTGGTCAATTTTGATAAACGTACGATAAACAAATGATAAACCAAATATTGTTTTGTGGTGCCTGTGATTGGACTGAAAATCATTCAGTGGAAACTGGTTCCTCCTTAATCTTACTGTGGACGTCTTGCTAAGCATCTTTGTTGCCAACAGCATTGCCAGAGTTATGGACCCGATATTTTACATACTTTGTTTAAGAACAATAACAAGACATTTTCCACTGTTGCAGGTGCTGAAGTAGGATGAACCAGGGTCAGGCTGCACGGGACCATGTCCAGTGGGGCTCTAAATATCTCTGAGGATGGAGCCTCCACAACCTCTTTGGGCTGCTTGGTCCTGTAGCTGACCAACACAGCAGGAGCTTGGAAATTTTTCTGGAATCATTGGCAAGAAGCAGGAAGTGATGCCAATATCAATCCAGAATCTTCTTCAGGGTTTCTTACATCGATAAGAGCCAAGCTGTCAGTAGTCTGACTCACCACTCAATATCAACGATGTCATTTCTCCTTGTGTAATCTCCATTTCATCCACGTTGCTGCATGTAGAAAGTGCGTACACTAAACTTCTGCATCTAAGTTAGAACTTCCAGGTAAAAATGTCAGACTCCCAACCCTTAATTCCAGCTACCTTCTCCTTCGACGCAGTCACTGAATCAGCCTTTGGAGCTGCGTATTTCCTTCTGAAAAAAAAACCCCAAGGGGTACACATGCAAGTGTTGAAAGAAAAGATGAATAATGAGAGAAATGTTTCAAGAATGCAGATTTTTTCAACAAGTTCTTAAGCACTGCTGAGTTATTAGCATCTCCTAGAGAATTCGGGATTTCATCTACAGTCTTTGTCTCCCTGGCAACAAAAGCTTAGTGTAACAGTACTGTTAAAATATGATATATTTTGTTTCTCCCATGCCTTAATGAGAGCCATTAACTAGAAAGAATCATGCTGGAATGGTGACTTCACTGCAAGTAATTTCAAAACCATTTCCTTTGAATCTCTAGGTTCACTCGGCTTTCAATAAATTTTACAAGAAATTTCACATTGCAAAAAAGTGATAATTATGTGTATGGTATATGTATGAAGCCTAACAGAAGAGGATTAGGAGATATAAAACTCCTACAAAAGAATGCATTTTGGAGTTGCTATCTGTCTTCTAGAAAAATAAACCAAAGCAAAAAACAAACCACATTTGAATGAAATAGCAGAGCTGTAGTTAAGAGGATCTGGGTTAGGATTTCCAATTATAACTTTTACAGCAACACTGCAATCAGTCTGCTTTGCTGACTTCCACTTGCCAGCCATCTGTTCTTTTGCCTGTTAAAATGCCTTTCTGGAATTTCATCAGACTTTCTCTTACATACGAGCACTGGAATAGCCAATTATCTTCCCCGTATTTGCAGAGCCTTGTGCACAGAAAGGTGCAGATGTGACTGGTCATTAGGTGAAAGCAATGTGGAAGTGCAATAATACTATTAAACTTTCCAGAAAAGTGGAGTTATATATGGGAGCTTTTTTTGTTGTTGTTGCATTTTGGTTTTGTTTGGTTTTTTGTTTGTTTTGGTTTGTTTTGGTTTGTTTGTTTGGGTTTTTTGTGTGTTTTTGTGGTTTTGTTTTGGTTTTGTTTTTGTTTTATTTTGTTTTGTTTTGTTTTTTTTTTGTATACAGAATTAACTGGCCACAAAATCACAACATGCTATCCACACACAAACCTGGCTCTGTAAAAATGATAAATTTGGAGTTGTCAGGAGCCTGTGGAGGTCCAAGCACAGCTTTGGCTTTCAGGGTTTTTGATTGTGCTGACTTGATGCAGCATAATAATGATGTAGCCTCTTTCAGTTACTATTTAATCATGCATGAGCACTTGCCTCTGCAAGATCTATGTAGCCTCAAACATTTTATGTATGTTGTCCCCATGTCAACTTCCCTCTTTGTTAATAAGAACATGTGTGCTGCACAGATCTGTTTCAGAAGAGCAAAGGTCAACCCTGGGCAAAAATCAAATCTCAGGAGTTTTGTTTGATTCCTTAACCACTCATGACAAAAAGCAAGAATAGAATCTGTCTCTAGTTATCGCATGTGGAGCTCTCTGTTTACCTTTCCCTTCAGTATCACTCTGTGTCAGGCACAAGTGAAATATTAGGTATTCTCATATGTTTGGTGTCCTCACTGAGCCCCACAGCCAGTAAGGAATTAAGCAGATGAATATTGACCTTTTCAGACACGTTTTACACACAAATCATACCCAGTGCTCTGACAAATTTCAGTCTGTAGGTCTATATTCATATCTTCACCACAGTCTCGCCGAAGGCAAGGTATCTCAAACCTTGCTTCCTTCCCATTTCAGCAGCTTCTCAACTTAGTAGTCAGATGTTCTTGGACACTCAGATTTCCTCACAAGAAGGCAACAAAATGTGACGTCAGCCTAACTCACAGCTACAAACTCTAGCTGGGGAGATGGATACCTAAAGGTTAAGTCTAAAATCTGGTCTCCCAAGTGATTTGTGAGTTAATGGTGCCTGCCTTGCCTACTGCCTGCCTTCTGTTGCCCGTGTGGCCTCTGCACACCGCCCTGCTAAATGAGAGTTGATTTCTCTAGCACAAAAGGACAGATAGACTGCAGAACTCTCAAAATCTGGTCTATTTTCTATTCACACATTTCCCAGCAGTTACTGGACTACACACCCAGCCTCTGATGGGCACAAAGCTTCCAACAGTTCCTGCAAGGCCTGTCTGCGCTGTACTGGCAGGTGGTGGAATATGAGGGGATGGGTGAACATCATGTTTTCAGAATATATCTCCCTTGAACTGTCATGATTAGGAAAGAAATTGAGTGTTAATAAGCGCAGAGTGAAGAAATGAGCAGGAACGTGGGGATGGAGGGGGGTTTGATAAGTTCTGGAGGCAGCCTTTTCTGCCATAAAGGCAGCAAATCTGTGCCCCCGAATGTCCCCAGCTGAAAAAAAGGAGCTGATGGAGCCTGTATGCTACATGACGGACATAAAATCAATACAGTGGCTCCAGTTTCTATGTCAAGCTAGAGGACTTCAAATGAAATCCACGTACATCAGCCTTCAAAACAGGGAAAAGCTGCTCAACACCACACAGTTAATCTGTGAAACCTCTCGCTCCAGCGCACTTGCAGCGACAAGAGGTTCAAGAGGAGAAAAACCTTTTAAGGACTGTTGGACACAGATAAACAGCCTCTGGCTCCGGGGCATCCCTGAGCTCCAGTTTCACAGCCCAGCTGCTTTGGGGTGTCCACCCCATGCTCCTTCTGCCCTGTGTTCTTCCCCTGGCACCTGCTGCTGACCACTGCAAAGCAGAAGGTTTCACGGCTGAACCTCATTTCCATCCTTATGAAACTTTGAAATCACAACGCTTGGACCAGGCTGGAAATTCTTCAGTGTCTGTGGAGAAAATCTGTCAGCATCCTAGGATCATGAATAATAGTACTTGCTGCCTAATTGCTGTGAATGGCCTGGCTGTTCTCCTGCCAAAATCTTGTCAAGGTGAATTATTATGTATGAGGAGCACAATCTTGTCCTGGTTTTGTCCAGGATAGGGCAGTATGCTGTGAGATTTTGAAACCAATCTAGTGTAGATCTAGTGTAGATGAACGCAGCCAAATTAATCTCAAAGGATGGGCATAGCTGAAGATTATTTTTATCAGCAAATAGTAACATTTTATGCCGCATCCCAAAAGGAAAAAAAAAGGCAAACCAACATTGCACAATCTTTATTTTCCAACCAATCTGGCCAAGTAATTTCCTTATCTATAGCATTGCATTCACTAGCTTGATTGATTGTTCGTGTTCTTTGCCTCAATAAATACATTTTAAAATATGTATAAAACATATTTACAATATCTAGGCTTTGATAAGATCCAACATGTTGCTATGGAAATGTAGAAGTTCAGCTGGAAAATATTTGGGTTTCTTTATTTGTGGATGCTTTTTTTTCTCTGCCATCATTCATACTGCACTTGGGGAAGTTTATATTTCTTAGTTGAATGGGTCAGGCTTTGAGAAAAGCTTTGTGAGTCCCTGGTAATTCTGAATCAGCTTTCCTTTAAAAAATCTTAGCCTTGTTAATACTTCCTTCTATGTGTAACACTTCATTTTCTGTGTAGAAATTCTATGCAGATCACGTGGATGTCTCTGTACTTTCTCAGATTCAACATACTTTTTAGTCACAAATTACTTGAGGGCTGAAAAAATTTTTCTACATTTATTTACTTTTGCAGAAGAAGTTCCAAACATTTCCAGATTTGAATCTTCACGAGATTTTTTACAAAATCCACCTTAATAATGTTTATTATCATTACTCTAAAAGTTGCCAACTTTTGCAGAAATGAACAAAATACTCAACAAAATTTCAAAATTATGTTGTATTCTCAGCATTCGCCCTGCCTTCACATTGTTTGGATTCCTGATGCTCACATTCCCTTCCTGACAGGAGGGGAGCTTCACAGCCCCTTGCAGCTCAGTGTAAAAATGTAAGATTACCTCATGGCAAGGATTACAGAAAAGAGAATCCTTCAGTGAGCCCACAAAAATGAAAAATAGAGATATAAACAATAGCTGCCATATGACATTACAGGGCTTGCTAATGTGGCACTATTTTTCCACTCAGAGAGAAACCAGAAATATTTAGGTCAGCTCTACAGGAGCAAAGCTTCCATCAGCCTTACCCCAAGGGTAAATAATGGAACTAACGGAAACCAAACTCACAGGTTAGCAACAGCTGCATGTGGTTGTTGTTGAACCAAAAGAAGCCTTTGAGAAAAGACCTCTTTCCAGGTCTGATATGAAACTCTGTGATTTAAGAAATAATTGTTCCCATGTTTAGAGTTTGAAAGTTTGAGGCTCAGCACAGATGTTGCAGCTGAAGGAGAGAAGCAGAAATTGCATCAGCCTTTCTCTGAGCCGCACAATCTGTGTGGGGTATCCTCCTTCCCTGGTCCTTCCATTCCTTTCTCTTTCCATCCCCTTCCTCTTCCATTTCCTTCTTTCCACCTCTCTTCTTGCAGCCCCATGGCACCCAGCTGTAGCAGGAAAAAGAACTCTGTGGGTTCAGAGGGGGTATCAAAGGTCACAGAAGGTGTTTCCCCCCACTCTAAACAGCAGTCGCAAATTGCTGACAGTGGGA
>WBMY01006673.1:10579-21225 GCA_013397315.1 Donacobius atricapilla
TTAAATAGACCAGAAACCTTTATCCTGGAGAAGAAGTGAATGAGAAGAAATAACAGAGCTTTATATTGACAAGATCAAAAGAATGTAGAGGAGAAATAACTGCGTACTTTAAAAGAGGAGGATGGGCATCAAATTAAGCTATTAGTTAGCAAATTGAGAAAAAAAATCCCAAACCAACCTCCTATATGAAATCTAAAAAGAAGGAAAACACTCGTAGATTAGGAAAGCATAAGCCACAAATCAAGGGTACCTAGAAGAAGTTCTGAGGAATAATATTGTATGATCTCTCTGATTTTATATTCTCTCTTCATACTTACTGAACTTGCTTACCTTTGCAACCCTTGTTTTTTTAATCAAGCTGCTGGGTCTCCTGCCTGGCCATTCTTTCTGCCCATTAGGAAAGGTAACTGCTTCTTGAAAATGGGATATTATAATAGCTAAACAAGACCATTAAATTATAATAGGATGTATTCAGTCAACTTTCAGCTAATTTATAGCATGATTATGCCCATCTCTGCAAGACCATTTATATTACATAATTTTCTGCTCTAAATCTCTTCTTTCCCACATTCAAATGTTGCAAAATTTTAATGCCACTTGTTATACAATCAGCATGCTCATCTGACTAAAGCAAAAACCTCTTACAGATTAATCTATTCCATTCAGAAAATGGAAATCCAGTTTCCATGTTGCTAGAGCCCATCTGTTAGCTTCACAGCATCATAAAAAATGGAAAGAAAATTATATTTGTAGTTAATGTTTTTTCTTTTTAATTCATGAAGCTAATGAACCTGCAAAAGGACTTCGTGCAGACATATGGCCAACATTCACAAAAAATGACAGCTACATTTTTTAAGAATATGTCTTTGGCAAAACAGGGAAAAATATTTTTTGGCATTTGTGGGGCTTTTCTTTTTTTTTTTTTTTTTTTGTGCTGTTAGCCAGATTTGTCTGAAGGTACTGAAGTATATAGAAAGGGACAGTCATTAAAACAGTTATTCTGCCTGTCTGACATGTTTAGGATTTTTACTTTAAGGGGAGTTTCACAATTGTAATACTATTTTCTGCAGATTTTATATAGTGACTAGTTCAAGAGGAATCAGTACAGCATTTATTTCACTACCATGAAGCCTCTCATTAATCATAGTAATTATGATTCTGCAGAAAGGTCCACACAAAGTTACTACTTAAAACTAACTTATGAAACTACAAGACAAAGGAAGAAAACATAAAAAGAAAAAGTAATTTCTGTGTTTACAAGCAGTTCAGTTAATAAACTACGTATCTGAAGTATAAAATCATGGACTGGGAGTGGACACATGGATATATATGCCTCAGCTGTTAGTCTCTTTTCATCCTGATTTTTGAAAGTGTTTTTAAATTAAAATACTACTAATGCCTTTACTGATTTTGCAGTAAGTCAGTATTTATCTTGTTTTCTACTACAGCCAGGAGTAGTTTACTTGTTACCAATGTTATAAGTTTTATTTAGCTTCACCCCAAAGTGGCAGGAATTTCTGTATTATCAATTCTCATAGGTACGACGTCATATTTCTTCAGTCATGCAATGAAAACTTGCCAAGCCATGTGTTTTAAGACAACAAATGCATATTAAAGAGCCATTCAGCTAAAATCCTGTTTTCACAACATTTCCCAATGTTTATCTCACTATGCACTAAAGATTTCAAAAGCTGAGAGCAAAAATCTGTTTTCTTTTTATGCTTTTATAGTATTTTCTTGAGAAAATTTCTGCTGTGACTTAAAAAGTGCTTGCATGACCATTTTCATTCATTCCACTCAGGAAAAAATCTGGAAGAATCTGTGTAAAAAAAAGAAAAATTATACATCTGTAAAGAAAATTTCTAACAAGGGTAATTAGAGGTTGAGGTAAAAAAAAAAAAATTATTAAGAATTATGAAAGCTTGTTTTGGAGTCCAAACCAAGAGATCACCATTCAGGTAAAGATTGGAATTCAGTGGGCTGTTTAAGCAATTTTTCTGGTGCTGAGTTGAAAGCTTTCCCAAGAATCAATGTAGTGTCAGTTCAGAGGAGTTTTTCCGAGCATTAGCGTTTTCGGCTGTAGCGCACAGAGAGATGCTGGGATACCTGGCCCGCAGATCAGCGCCTCTGTGTGCCATGGGGGACGAGGTGTGACCCATGCTTCGGTTTTCGGAACGGCACAAGGCCCGCTCCACACAATGAGGAACTACGGTTTACTTCGAGCGTGGAAGGAGAGGGAAACATTTGCGTCTCCGGTTTGGAACATGTGGTGTGGATTTAATGACAGCGATATTTCCCTGAAGCCGTTGCTGTCGGGGCAGGCAGAGGCCGTGGGCTGCCCGGCCGTGGATAACAAGCGCAGCGCTCGCACCGCGGCGTCGTGGCTGTCTACCTCGGGCGGCTGTCGGAGAAGAGGAGCTCTGCAGACAGCGGGTTATGTAACGTGGCCCAGAACTGACACGACCGACTGGCTGCCAGATGAAGCTGTGAAGCGCTCGCAGAGCCCAAAGACGTTTTTCTTGTTAATACAACTTGTTATGGCAAACTAAAGGTAGTGTGAATGCTAGTTACTGACTGGCAGAAGTATTTCGCTTAATTGCAGCATAAAGCTAATAGGTCTATTCTCTGAGCTGTCTCAGGTGTCCCTTACAAAAGCAAGGAGAAGGAGGTGAAGGAGGAAAAACACGTACTGTGTAGACACAGCATATGCCATCTGTTTAACATGTTTATTCCATCTGTTTTAGATATTCTTCCTGATTTACTATGACCTGAGTGAAGCGCCTTTCTCATTCTATTGACTGGGGACAGAAAGGCACTGTTCTTTCTGAAGGCTCAAATTAGGTGGGCTGAATTTCACATACTTTCTAAAACTGAAGCACTCAGTGCAACAAGGGATATACTAACTGAAGTTCAGGATCTGTGATCACTACTGATCTCAGACTCATAGATTAATGAGTCAAGATTGAGTGCCTTTGAAATATTCTTAATATAACTCAGAGGTTTTTATTTTTTAAACCTTTTTTTTTTTTCTCAGAAAGATGATGAACTTTCTGACTTAAAGACTCCTCTTATAGTTCTCATATACAGAGTAGTTGGATATTCTTCAAGTCATAGGTAATCTTCTTGAAGTCTCCTATCCAAAAATAAGAATATAAAAGTCCGCAAAATTTCTCATATTAGAAGAAACCATTTAACCCGTACATCCCGTTTCCAAGATGAAAGGCAAATTCCCAATTTTTATATTCTAACACGAAATGCAATGTTTTTTTCTTACAGTAAGTAGCTTTCACAGCTTACCATTTTCAGTCACAGTCAGAGTCTTTGGCTTATGCAACTGCTTTACTGCTGTCCTCTTTGAACCCTACCATTATCTTGTCTACTGAGTATGTTAGCCATTACCCAGCTGATTTTTCTCCTTCTTGCTTTCAGAAGCAAGAAAGATCATCCATAGAGAGAATCTTCATGCCTTCGGAGCGCAGACAGGAGTTGTATGCTCTCACCCTCTGCAGCAGGAGCAATTCACGATTGCTTGACTTCATACCTTCATGACATTTGCAAAGAAATACTCTATGCTTATTTTTATGCCTGCGGTTTTCTCTCCAAGGCTGACCAGGCACCTGTTCAATGTATTGAGGGAATCAGTGAACAGATTTAGACAATTTATTTCTGGCACCACAGGTTTCTGAAGAGCGCGTTCACAATACTGCAGCTCTTCTGCAAGGTTATTACAGTTTTTCACTCTTTCAAACACCTCTCTTGACTTCTGCTCTAGTACTGGTGATGTATTACTCATTAGTCTTCACACCTATCAACACTGGGATTAAATTAGGGCTGCTCCAGACTGCATCATTACTGCCCCAACTTCCACTGGAGTCACAGCTTCCCACCTGGTAAGGGAACCAAGGTAACTGGGTGAAGTATAACAGAGGAAAATGGCTGCAAAGATGAGGCAGAGCTTCTATTCAAATGTCTCATTTCTGTTGCAACACGAAGGTGATTTCTTTGCTCAGTAGTATGTACTTTATGTAGTCACCTTCCCCATACACTAGAGGATACAAACAGAAACTGGGCATACTGTTCTGAACTCTCTTGCCAAGCTTAAGATAAAGACCCTTATATATTTGTTGAAATAAGTGTTTTCAAGCATCCTTCCAAAGCAAAATCCCTTTTGATCTTCAGAATGCAGCCCCCTGTGAGTTTCAAGAGATTCGTTCTTTGGCATAAGATAGTAAATACTTGTTTAGATGACAGATTTTGTTTGGACTACAATCATATAATCACACCAAGGTTTGGATTGAAATAGCCTTTAAAGATCATCTGTTTCCAATGCCCCCCACTATGGGAAAGGGACACCTTTCACAAGACCAGATTACTCAAAGCCTCATCCAATTTGGCCTTAAACGCTTCCAGTAGTGGGCCATCCAGTGCTTCTCTGGACCTGCCCAGTGCCTCACCACCCTCACACAGTAAATATTTCTGTCAGCTCCATAAGACTGACCCTCTTTCAGCTCAAAGCCATTCCCCCTAGTCCTGCCACTGCATGCCCTTGTAAAAAGTCCCTGTGCAGATCTCCTGTGGCCCACTCCAGGTACTGGAATGTGCCCTAATGTCCCCTGGAGTCCTCTCTTTCCCAGACTGAACAACCCCAACTCTCTCAGCCTGTCTCTGTAGGAAAGGTGCTCCAGCCTGCTGATCAACACTGTGAACCTCCAATGGACTCACTCCAACAGATCCATGTCCTTCCTGCGCTGGGATCTCAGGATAGCTGGACACAGCTCTGCAGGTAGGATCACACATGAACAGAGAGGCAGATTAATCTCCCTTGCCCTGCTGGCCACTTCTTTGGATGCAGCCCAGGATGCAAGTGCTACAAGTGCGCATCGCCAGGTCGTGTCAAGCTCCTTGTCCAACAGCGCTCCCGAGTACTCCTCAGGATTGCTTTCTGTTCATTCCCCACCCAGCCTGATTTTGTGCCCGGGATTGCCCTAACCCGGGTGTAGGACCTTACACTTCACTAAGTTTCGTGAGGTTTGCACAGACCCACCTGCCAAGAGTGTCAGGGTCTGTCTGTGTGACGTCCCTTCCCTCCAGTGTATTGACTGCTCCACGCAGCTCAGTTTCAGTGGCAAACTCACCCTCGATCCCGCTGTCCATGGGGCAAAAAAGGTGCTGAACAGTGCCAGTCCCACTACCGAACCCTAAGGATAACACTGGTCACTGGTCTCCACTTGGACATTGAGCCATTGACCACAATGCTTTGAGTGTGACATCCCGCCAATTCCTCATCCACCAAGTGCTCCATCTGGCGAACCCACATCTCTCCAGAGACAAGGATGTTGTGTGGGATGGTGTGAAATGCCTTGCACAAGTCCAGATAATATCAGTCACTCTTTTATCCACCAACTTTGTAACACTCTCATAAGAGGCCATCACATTGCTGTTGAAACTGTTTTACTATATTAAAGACAGCATATACATTAATATTTGATTATTCTGATGATACTTGTTGTGCAGAATTGTCTCCATTCAGATGTTTTTTCGTTGTTTTCTTTTATTTTTTTCTTTTCCCTTATGAAGTATGAAAATAGAACCATATTGCTTTGGTATTTTGTAGCCCTGACTCCTAAACTATTCTAGGGAAAAAAAAGTAGATTTTATTTCTAGATTTTACCCAATGATTTCAAAGAAATGTGACATCTGTTAAAATATCAACTCTGATAATCTAGTTTTCCATTCATTGCCAGACCATTAAAATGGAAAAGCGACTAATGACATAAAAAAAAAAAGTGTGGAAAAGTAAAACTACAAGGTAACACAGATTTAGATTCTCAGAAATAGATGTATCAGCCCATGAAGACAAACGTTGCAAGAGATCTCCATGGCTGTTCAGCACAGCTCATATAAAGATTTTTTATTCTTCTTCTAGCCGTTGTCTTGAAACAAAAATTAATTCTATTAAATCTAAAAGACAGCATTTCTTTAGCCTTCTCATATTCACCTTATTAACCTTTACTTCTTGTTTACTGTATCACAAATATTTGCCCTCTGAGATAAAAGTCAGAGCGCATAATAATACCTGACATAATTTTTCTTGTTCCCTTGAGAATGTTTCCACTTTTCATTTGACAAGCCAGATGAAAATGCATTTTGTATCTTGCAGAGTCTTTTGCATGCACGTGTGTGATTAAACAGTGCTGATACAAGTTAGTTTTGGAAGGTTTGCACGTCTAGGAAGTTTCATTTATCTCTTACGGAGAAACTAGTATTTCCATATAGAATTCGAAACCCTTTCAATTATTATCTGCAATTAAGACAGAAATAATCCACATATATTTATGATCCAATTAAAGATCATAATTTGTAGTTGCAAGTGAAGAAAGTGAAAACAAGTATTTGTTTTGTGTACGCATCAGTTTTGTTTGTGTAGGAAATTGGGCCCACGTACAAGTAGATGACCCAAATTAGTTGTTTGTTCACATGGGTGATGAGGCAAGTAAAGGCTATAAAGCATAAATATGCAGCTGCACCCATGACCGTCTTCAAATCAGGTATACAATTGCTTATGACAATCAGGTATGACGTCCAATGTTCAACATTTACATCATTTTTACTGCTTGACATAGATATTTTATAGTACTACCAATATTGCTTGATACTTTGACAACTGAGAAGAACTGATTCTGGTATGAAGGCACTTCCATTTTTGTGTACATGACAATAAAAAAAAATCTCCTAGATCATAAGAATATGCAGAATATTTACAAATATGAAATATTTCTTTTTGCATTTTTATGTTCAGTAGAAGCTGTCAATACTGCATCTGAAACTGCCTCAGCCTTTGTAAAGCCTTAAAGATACTTTTGTCCTGACACACTGAAATGTGACAAATATACAGAATCAGCTACATATATTTCAAGGAAAGGATGAAAATATTTCAGTTATCTGACCATCCGAATAGAGTAATTTATTCACTCTCAGGTATTATATTTGTACTCCATGAACGTGAATAGTTGTGTGTTTTCATACCTGTTTTATTTGACACAAAGAAACAATAATCTTCATCTAGGATCAAGCTCGCTCAGTGCATCTAAGCAATATGCTAAAATTCATTTCTAGTCTTTGCAGGTGTTTATATAGAAAACTGTTATTTTCTATGGTGAAATATTGCTGATGTTCCTCCTTTCCAACATGCAAAGCTTTCTGATCAGGAGGCAGAGCTGCAGGGCAGGGAGGCATTCTTGGCCCCGGCTTGGCATTACCTAGCAATATTCTACCATGATTCTTGCCTGTCGATTATTTGAACATTACTTTATTAAGTATTATCTGCAGATAAATAAACTGACACAATGGTTTTCTTTAATTCCTTCTTCATGTCAGGGAGCAGAAGAGCAGTAAAAACTCTGTTTCAGTGACTGCCTTTCGGGTGATCCATTTGGCTAACTTCAGCTGTGGGATTTAATTTTGAGTGCTCAAACTTGAAACGTACCGTAGGATTTCTAAATCTTTTTTGTTATCTTTGTATTGTCAGCGGAATGGCCGGGGGATGTGTGTGATGGAACATCAAACTTCATATGTTATGTCCTGAATAGTCAAGACAGAGTATTCCAGGATAACATCTGCGTTGTTAAATAGGAAAAACCCTTCAATTTCAGGGTTCAGCTTGAGGATATCAAAGGCTGGTAGTGATCTGTCACCACCTATGAAAATGTTCATTATCTATGTCTTCCCACAGATATTTTCTTATGGTGGATTTTGTATATCTTCAGAAATGTCAAGCAAAATACTTGGTTTATTTTCATAACATATATATAGGCTGGCATTTAATTTTACCTATTTTATTTGCAAGAAAATATGTTAATATAGATGTCATATATATATGATTATGTGTGTTTCTGCAACAGGAATGTACTTTGCTCATGTACAAGGCAATTGCCAAGACTTTAAGGAATACATTGAAACCTTCTTTTGACTGTAGAATGCACAGAAATGCCAGCCTAATGTTTCAGGTTTGTAGGTTTTTCTTAAACACATTTCAAAAATAGTTTCGTTAAATGAGTTATACTTTGTAGATTAAAGGGCAAATTTGATTTAACAATCACAGTTTGTTAAGCAAAAATAATGAGAAATGGCCGTGGTACTTGTTAGATCTGGCTTCTCTTGCATAACAGAGGGTTCTTGGATGTTCTCTTCAGCCTATTTCCTATCAAATCAAGTTTTAATAAATAACTCCTTAATATCTGTACATTTTATGTTCTATGATAGCATATATGCTACCCATGGCTTTGTACAAATCAATTACTCATCGTGGGATAGTGGTTTTATTCTTTCTGATTTCATGAAGGAACACTTTGAAAGAATACTAAGAAGCTGTTCATATCCAAGTTCTCAATTTTATATTTGTTAAATCTTATTCATTTTTCCTACGGGGACCCTAGTAATCCTCTAAAATCTTCTTAAGCAGGACATTTATAGCAGCTGAATCAAAGTAATATTATATGCTTAGAAACAAACTGGATAAGAATTTTGAGACCCTAAATACAAATAATGGATGCATAAACAAGAAGGAAAAAATGTTAGTTTATGCTTAAGATTTTTGGGTAGAATTGCAGTAACCTTGCATAATTCTTGATTGTACCACAGACCCCCTGGATAAATAAGTTCATCTCTTTGTCTTTGTTTCTGCTCATCATCATAGATGATAAGATGCAATTTCTTCCTATACCTTTTGTATTTAATAATGACCACTCTTGACTTTAGAAACACTGTTACGTTCGCCTTGTATCGTTCTGAATTACCTGACCTGTAAATCATAATTCCATGATTAATCTGACACTTTCTACTGGGTTTCTAATTATTTTAATTCCTATTCTAAATCCATTAGGCAACAAAACACATACCAGTCCTTTTGGGAATCATTTGGTATCAATTTCAGCTTTTAGAAGCAGTTTCTGAACCAAATCAATGTATGGGTCTCATAGCTCTTTGTTTGGGAAAAAAGCTCCAATGTTTGTCCAAAAATTCAAATTAGTTCTACAAACTAGGCTTCTGTAGCAATAAGGTGAAGTACTAGCAAAATAAAGGAGAACCCTTCCCATAGAAAATAGAGAAAATAAATAACAGAATATTTAATAAAATTTGTTCCTCTGGGCTTGCAACAAGAACTTAATAACTGAGATAGTGAAGTAAAATCATTAAAATTTTAACTCATTTCCTCATGTTTAAAGTCTCATTTAGTAATATATATAAGGAGTTTAATGGTCAAATTAGAAACATACTGAGAATAATAAGCTTCTTTATGTAGAAATCAGTGAAAATTGTCTTTAGAACGATCGTATTAATAAATACTTTAATCTGATTGTAAGCATCTATTTTGAATTTCAATAGCATTCATATTCTGCAATTCAATGGACTAGAATGGTGCAGAATTTAAAAAATATACAGTATATTTCTGGGAATGAAATTTAGGAAATGCTTTTTTCCTGTGTAGCTATTCTTTTACTAAACGGCTGAGAAAGTTGGTGCATAACTAGAAAGCTGGTACAGAGTACCCAAACTAAATTCTTGAATGAGTCACGTAAATAAAATCATAATCCTAAATATTCCAAGGAAATGTTTCCTGTGAACAAAGAAAAAAGAAGAAAAGACAGGATAAGGGTTCTGAAAAGTTCTCTGAAGGATGCCTGTTTTTGCTTTTTTCTCTTCTCTCTACAGCATAAAGAGATAAATACCCTAATTATAATAATCCTTGAGTTGCAGCTATGAACAAAAGCACAGGGATCAGGAAAAAACAGAGATGAAATTGTTCAAAGCACTTGTTAGAACCATCTTGTCCAAAACTCCTGACATGACAGGTTTATTTTCATCCTTCTTGGTGCTGCTGTTCTATATTGTGATGATTATTGATTAAAAAGAATGAAAATGGGTTTTCTCTTCAATAAACTTACTCCTAACAAAAGTGCGCTTGTGGTGATCCTGAGCCTACTTAATGAAATAGTAACTATACTTTAGCATAAAAAGTCAAAGCTTCTAATACTCAAGAATTTTTTTGTACTTTGACTGTTGAGAAAAAATCCTGATCATAAATAATGGCAGTCATTGGAAGTTGTATAAAGCCTTTTTGAGCAATGCATTCTCATTTGTTCTTTGAACACCTTCACACAGACATTTTGACTAGTAAATATAAAATGTATTATTAAGCAAAACACTATTTTTTTCTTTTACGGTGTTCTTTTGCTAAGTATA
Organism: Donacobius atricapilla; assembly: GCA_013397315.1. NCBI lineage: Eukaryota > Metazoa > Chordata > Aves > Passeriformes > Mimidae > Donacobius > Donacobius atricapilla. The sequence goes on from WBMY01006673.1 coordinate 20,822, forward strand.
GACAAGTGCTACACAGCATATATATCTGGGAGTTATAACTCGAGTGCTTGAAGAAATAAGACCCCCAAACATCTTAACCATTGTTAAGACTGATGCTAAAAAGCATTCTGCTGGGACAAATTGCAGAGTTAGCAGCATCTGACCAGGTGCCCCATGCTGCCCATGCTGCAAACCACATATCTGAAGAGACGGCAGAGCAGTTGGGTGGGATAAACCATTTAAACCGTTGTGTCGGCTCCTGCTGCCTTGCTGCCCTAGCAGGCCCAGCGGGGAACGCTTTGTCACCGACAGATCCCAGCTCAGAAAAGCAGCAGGACAGAATCCCGGGCTGTGGTAAATTCCGCTGGTTAAGCACCTACTTCCAGAATTTCCTCAGTTTCCCTAACCAGAAAAAAAAAAAAAAA